>JABFQC010005140.1:0-11935 GCA_022817085.1 Psilanteris sp. ZL-2020 | reverse complement strand
CCCCAACATGTTAGAAACAAAAGACTTGCTTTGTCTAGATATAAAAGACCGAAGATAAAACGAGATAAAAATAATCATTATTACGTGAAACAATGAATTTAGGGTATTCGTCGGTGGGTTAAAAAATGAAACAAAAAGGACAGCGGAAGAAAAGGAAATAAGAAGAAACGAATGGAAAAAATTGTAGCCAATTCTCTCGGGATGGAGGGTAAGTATTTTCCAGAAAGGTGCGTGACTGCAAAATAGCGTGCGGCGACCATAATGCAGCGTAAATTTGAGCATACAAATCAGTACACACATGAGCGCAACTTGTACGTGAAAACACATTGTAACGACGCATTAAATGACTCTTTTCTTATATTTTTCAACCAATATTTATGCCGTCAGTGCGGCAAACTGCTCTGATTAAGCTCAACGCGAACCAATCGTGCGTCGTTGACGCGATTGATATCAAATCAACGTATTATTAACGTATAATTATTGATCATTAATATCTTATATGAACGAGTTGGAACACGTTCGGTTCAGTTTTGCTTGGCAGGCGAAACTGTAGTAATTATTTGATTTCGCAATACTGGCGAATACATATATTTTTCGAAACAAAATAATCGATGGTCTTAATTTGAATGAATGATAATAAAGTTCGCATTTTCTGTTCTTTGTCTGATAAGGCGTTTGATAAAGGAGCTTAGACGAAGATAATTGGTTTGTAAAATACTTGCGTCACGCTATTATAAAAAGTTAACGAAATGTTCAATGGAATAATTTGTTGACGCTTGTGTGCGACGTATTGGACTCAACGAGAATGATTTTCCGAGAAAAAAAACAACTCGAAATTAAGTAACAAAAATTAATCGGACGTCGTTCGGGTGTTCAATCAAACATAGTGAGATTAAGCTTTACGGGGACAAATATATCACTTGGCGTATTATTAGTCTATGGTAAATATTGTCGTACAAAAATAGAAGCAAGGAGGCGAAAAAAATGACAACATGAGACGAAAGTTACAAAAATAGAAATGAGTCTGATATATAAAGAATTTGTGCCAGACGTATATCTTGATTAGACCAATTAAATACAAAATGACTGAAAACTTACAAGTGGTTATTGCCAGTCGTTTTATTCAGAAACCATTAGACTAATTAATCGTAAATTGAATTGATTGTGCGGTATTACATTAATTGTAATTACAGTTATTCGCTCAGTTAGGCAAATAAGAATTTGTAATAGAAAAAAGACAATTCTGTTTAATTCGCTAAACTATTGAATCTAAAAATATGAAAGTTTACGAGTTCAGAGATGTGCAATTATCTTAAGATATTTATATCCTCAAAGCAGTTTGTCCTGCTCAGGATGTACATTTCGAACTGAAAACTGGCCAAGTACCTCCATCTATTGCAAGTTCTCAGTACTGTGATCCAGAATTGAATTCATTTTCCGGAATAAACGGCGGCCCTCTGGTTTGTCAATGTTAATCAATATTAACCGCTATTACACGATGCTACGTACGTGAATTTATACACGGCCACTAATATTACGTATTTTCATATATCACTGTAATGTCATGTGCTGCCGGCTATTACAGTGTGCGTTTTAATTATGCAAAACGAGATATCGAGATGACAACGCGCACCGTTGTTGCGAATCTAATGATCGTAAATTTTATTTATTGGAGGCGCCGAAAAATTACAAGCCCGAGTGAGAAATAATTGCCTCGCGTCGATTCGCAGTAACGATCTAATTGTTGTCCAAATAATTACGTCTCGCGTTATTTCATGGTGCGGACATTTTTCTTTGAAGTGGCGCGCGACGAAGGATGACAAATTTGACGATACAAATTTTGGAAAAACATATTATCAATCAATCTCGTTATATATTATTCTTTTTTAATAAATATTTGCCATTGTGAACGACCTGTCATTTTTCACACCGCGACCACCTTGTTCGCCAAACTCCGCCAAGTTTTCCATCGATCAAGCGTTGAACTTTTTTCACAAACAACAATTCGTTTAACAATTTTTGATTCCAACATCCGATTCCGAGAGCGTACAAAATCGCCCGAGATCGGCGTTATATATATACCACGTATTCCGTCGGCCTCTCCTCGGAATTATTATGTCAAAGCATCGGCACGTATCAAGACCATACGTGAGTCACAATTATTATTCACGGAGTGCTTAACAAGCGTGTTAAAAGCTCCCGACAATAGACAATTCGTTCACCAACTTGGGAAACGTTTATTTTCCTTTTTTATTTCCGGCGCGCACGGAACGATTTTATAACTATTTCTTCGGAGCCCGTCATTAATTATAAAATCCAATTACCAGCCGAAGCTACTACTTTTATTTTTCCTCGCCGAAGACGACTCGAACCGCGACCTTGAAGCGTCCGAAATCTGTGAGACAATTAAAAAACAAAGTCATTAACACTCATGCGATCCCCCCCCCTCCGAACGATTTTAGAAAAAATCCAATAATTGTCCGTTCCGTTCTCGCCTTAATTTTCTCGTCCAATTTTACGCTCACCAATTCCGCTTATCATGCTGCAGTGGCCTTAAACAATGCCAAAACAAAACCAACGAGAATAGTTCGAAATTTTCGCCTATTGCACTTAACTATCCACCTATGGTCAAACTGGATTCCGTCTGTGCAAAACCGGCTGGAATGGTATGCAGAAAGGAGTCGTTACATCGCAGGAGGACAGGAACTCCGCCCGCATTAAGCCGGGCGTGATGGAACTCATTAAAAAAAGCAGAAAAAAGAGGCGAACAAAAATTCGGAGTAGACACGAACGAACGAGTTCGCGTCCATGCGCACCAGAATAGCCGACCGAAGATGCAACATTTCTGAATTCGAGTCTGTTTTGTGTAATCTTCGCTGTCACGTTTGACAGACGCTGCATATGGGCGACTCGTAGAAAAAGACCAACAAGTGGTTTTGAGAATATGTTGGTAATAATATTTTGACGCTGCTCTACTAACTGCGGGAGTTCATGATTTAATTATCAACCGTTTTGGTTTTCAATTTAGTTGCATTTCAAAAGGTGTTTTTTTATTGATTCATTATCGCAGTTAAGACATTCTGTTGATTCATAAAATTCGACTCGTTTTGCTGAATGGAATGATGTATTTGAATCACGATCTGAAAGAATTCGTTTTACAATATAAACATTAATAATTAAATGATCGTGTCAAAGCAGTTGTAAATTGTTAAAAAAAATCAATTTTAACGTCTAAGAATTAATTAATTAGTAATTTAATCTATTGCTTATTAAGTATCTCATGAAAGAATATTTACTTGTTTTTGCTTATTTAGTTTAACTTATTAATGTATGCAAATAAATAAATAGTTCATAATTAAATTTACATACAGAAAAAAATATTTAATAAAAAGAACGGAAATATTTAGTTGGTCTCGTTTTATTTGCCTTATTTGAACATTTCAAATATTAGAAACCAATATTCACATTGTATTTTTTATTAGTTTATACATTTATCGGACAAGTTTGGTCCAATAATTAAATTATATTAAAGTTAATTTAATTTCTATTAATTAAAGCGTCGAAAAATAATGAAAATGCTTTCTACAAAATTTAAGAATATTTCTCGAAAGGTATTTTCATATGCATCAGAATTCCGTCAAGTAATAAATATTAAACAAAATCGAACAATGATCATGATAAAAAGCTATTTTTAAAACCTTTCTACAAAAACCATATTAATGATGCAATTCAAAAAAGCATATTCTTTGGTATTAAAAAGTTACGCCTTTATATCATTTCGGCTTAAACGTGTATAAATCTATTAATCACGCGTATTATTAATGATATGAGAAATGCGTCCATTAGGTTATAATTGGATTAAAATAATATTCAAAATATCGGTTAAACAAAGCATTTTTCAACCAAATATCTATTTTGAAAATTTTAATGTAATATCCTTTATCATATTATATTGAAATTCTAATTTTAATCCGAATTATAATTAATAAAAGTTTGCGGGGACAAGAAAGGCTTTATACTACAATAAACGCGTATGAATATTGGATTAAATATTATCCCGCTATAAACAGATACATTATAAGATGCATTTAGTGACAAAAATCCACGTTGAAAATATTCGCTAACATTTCTTGAAAAATTGGCAAACTTCCTAGTTGTGTAACTTTGTTGAAAATTATCGAAAAAAGTTATAATAAAAATGTCAATAAAGTTCGAACCCTCAAATTTTTTGCTGTTTCAGTGGAAACTGTTTAAGTCGATACGCAGGGGTTGCAAATACTCCTTCAAGTAGAGTTTTTAAATGTAAACATTTCTTCAAGTTTGTTAAGCAATGCAAAGAGTTAACAACTTATTACGCAATTTTAATTTATTATTAATAAATTGTAAACATATTATTGATATTTAACATATATTATTGAGCTGGCAATTATTATGAAATATACATATGAATAATATTTGTCTTAATATGAAAACAATTTAAACTAATATTACAGAAATACTGGAGTTGAGTATGAAATTTGTTTATTACATTTTAAAGTGTATACTATAAATTATTACTACTATTGTTTCGAATACAAGTTTAAGCTTGTATTTATAATATATGCTTAATAACAAGAATATATATATATATATATATAATGTAACTAGTTAACATTTTTCTAAAATTCGACTGCAATAACATTTTTAACTCGCGAGAAATTTTTCGAACAAAGTATATGCGCGAACAAATTTATTTTAATTCATCGCGGTAAGGAGAGGGAGAATATAGCGAATTTTAACGAATACGTGAAATTACTACACGAATTTAGTGAAATTGAAATCTCACTAGAGTACTTCGACCGGATCAAAAGTCGACACCCACTGCTCCTAATTCAGAAACCATAACAATTTCGACGCTCTTCATTCAAATGCCTACACGAGTCATCACTGTCATGCATACTAAGGACTCGAAATCAGGAGACTTCTCGAAAGCCGTCTAAAAATATTTAGATATTCCATTACAAGGAAAACAAGACGTCCGATCATCACAGAAATTAATCTTTCGAATAATCCAGCCGCAGGCGCATTGATTAATGTTCGCGCTGCGATCTTTGGCACTCTTGACTAGCAAATAGTCGGGCGGCGAAAATGGCGCAATTTTTCAATTCTCCGCGACGACTCTATTTAACTGCTTGTTATCATAATTGCCAAACCATTTCATCGGCATAAACATTTCAATCTCGGCAAGGATTAATCTAAAAAATGGGTAATGTCAAACAGTGAGTCGCGGCCCTTTTTGCGCCACATCGCTCGTTATACGTGCATAAACGCGTGATTAATCATGCATCCGAGTTTGAAATAGTATTCCTCGGATGAAACAAATACGCTGTCAGGAACTGTCTGACTGTTCCGTCACGTCGAAGGAAAGTCGACATCTCGCCGCGGCCATGTGTGTGTCATCTGCTTTGTCTGTCTAATTAATAATCGTACTCTTTGACAGTGGAACATTTTCCTCCTTAATACGTCGCATCCATCTACGCCTCCGCTAAATGGCCACATTACACATGGACTTGTGCGTGTTCGTTTCTTCAAACGTAAGGAGCGCGCGCCGCAAAACGAACACGCCAAAGCCAAAGCGGAGACGACAGCGGACTCGCGCAGATTATGGCATTTCGTTGCCATTCTTGGTCCATATTTACTATCTTTCGTTATACTAAATATGTCGCGTGTGATTTTTTCAAAAGGATTTAATTAAAGGCTGGATTACTGCATTGGATCTTTAACATTTATCATTCGTCAGGCTTGGCGGCTATAGTTCGGTATAAAAAGCCTGGTTGGATTTATGATGGGAGTCAGTTGTAAATTTTGTTACGTTTTTAACAAGTTCTTTTTCTTTAAACATTATTGATTGTTTTGGCGTGGGTTTGGTGCGATTAAACATTTTTTTTTATCGTTTGTTGCGATGATAGAACGTTTTTTATATTCGTCTGAATTTGGATCAGGATATTATTTGTTCTTAATAGCTATTTGAAATTTGAAAATCTGAAAGGATAAATTAGTTCTTCGATTCAATATATTTTTATTTGTTAATTCTATATTTTTGTACTTCATAAATATGCTATTATAAAACGTATTGCATACGGAAGACGTAAATTGTAAATGTTTCATTAATGAGATTTAAAATTTGTAAAATGTTACAGTAACCAATTTTAATTAATAATACAATTGCATGCACTGGGCATTATAGTCCAATCTATTTGAATTTGAATAAATTTGTTGCTGAATAAAATACTAGTTTAATACACACAGTTCTCTGGAATTGCTTTCAATTTTCACATCGTTCAATCAATGGGCAAAACTCAGCCCAAATGTACAACATTTCTGTTAATAGGATATTACTTCTCTTTATCACTGTCCGATATATCCCTATTCATTGGTCAGCTTGCCTCATCAAGAACTTTGGTCAGACAATCATGTAGCCTAATCAGGGCATTATACTCTAACCCTATCTGAATGTGTACCTCGGTAAGAGGCTTAAATGTGCAAGAATCAATATTTTTGATCTTATTGGCTATTAAAGCCGCATTCAAGCTATAAACACATTTCTATGCAGTATACCATTGTATTGAAAAATAAATACATTCTGTATAGTTTATCTTTATATTTTACAAATTAAATTTGAAGTCAGTTTAGCAGAATTTGCCTATTTGTCTTTTAATTTTTCAATTGTAATTCAAAATAAATTAACGTATTGCACAAACTGTATTACGAAATTGCCACAAATAAATTTGTATTAAAAAGTATTTTGTAGGCTTAAATACAAAATTCCGTTGTCAAAAGACAGACTTTTCAATACGCATTTCCCACAGAAATAACTCTCCAACCACCTTTTATGCGTTTATTTAACTTTAATTCTCCAAGAAACTACCTTTACTTTACAACCTACTTTGTAATACCAACTTTACAACTTAATAAGCCGTACGACGAAAAAAAAAAATGAAAAAGCCGCGTCCATTGTTTTTCATCCTAAATGAAATTCCCGGCAATAGTCACGTAACCACCTTAAATTGCGCTTATAAGCGGTTTATTATATACATATACCTCGAAATGACCGCGACCATACAAATAAGGCAAAGTAGCTTTCGCGAATCTTTCTCGCATACTCGCGCGGCCATTATCCCCGTAATTAAATAACTATACAATGTTAAATAATGCGTACGGATGAAAAACGAAAGTGTCACGATGCGTGTAAGGTGTTAAAAAACGTTCAATTGGATGGTGAAATTCCATTAACGAAGCATTAGCTGTGGCCAAAAAGTACCATTTTTTCGTCACATTCGTTAATACAATGACTTAAGCGGCCGGGCAAAAAGTTAGCCGATCATAAATTGCGCAAAAAGCGACGCGACTCAATCCGTTCAATTAATCCCCTGATTGAGAAAAAGTGGCACACCGCAACAATCGAACGCTAGACTCGAATAAATTGCAACGAAGTTGGCAAAGAAAATGTTGCCGTGCGTGGAATAGTCATCGGACCATCAATTGTCTCGGTCGCGTTTTGACCGTGTATAAATCCTGCCGAGCCATTTTTCTCAGTGGATCTTTATAGGATCCAAATAAAAAGGGATTCTGATGGTCATTAGGTTTGAATTCGCTGGGATATTAATATATTAATACTGGAACAGGTGAATACGTGTGAACGTGCGCGCACGCGCGTGACTGTGTGTGTGTGCGAACGCGAGCTAAAGGGTATTTGCAGAGCGGATATATCACGGCGAAATCGTAGAAAGAGAAATGGCGTAGCGAAAGGCGAATGTGAGAAACTGAATTGGAATTTGGCGTATCCCGACAAAAGGCTACGAGATGGGCCGAGTGTCCTCGCGTGGCTCGACATCGCGTGGTCAAGGATCGTCTAAAAAGTCCACAAAAACAACAGACTCGGTCGGACCTAATTAAGCCACTCGTACAGTATCGCTGCGTACACAAAAGCGAGGATATACCGTATTCCATCGACTCGACCAGGTACAGGAGTACTTCGCCTATTAAGGAGTCTTCCATAAGCTAATAAACATGGGTTCCTAAGTTTACATTAGGGACATTAGTTTTAGTTACGATGATATTGTAAACAAATTTGGTTCTGTTCTACAAACAGAGAACGAATTAATCCCATTAGGTTCCGGAAAGGTGAATATAATGATTTGATTTGAATAACGGATTTAATTATGTAATGGCTGCTAGTTTGTTGCGCTCTTTTTTAACTGTTGCTTTGCATAAAAAGCTACTGTATTATATTCTAAGTGGATTTCAATATATAGTCATAAGCGAGTATTTTGGAAATAATATATAAACATTATTTATAAGCGTTAACTAAGTTATCTCAGTATCATCATATTTATAACTAAAACAACGTGTAACAGATAATCATTATAGCTTAATATAATGTGTTATTATTGTAGGGAAAACTTTCATTGAAAGAAATACGAGGTACACGTTTTTCCTAAACTGCTTTAACTAACACTTAAAATTGAATCCGTGACTTGAAAAATCTTCATCATGTGAAAGCTAAACCCCTTTCAAATATGAGTATTAAAAGAATTTTACATTCACAGGAATATTTTTATAATTGCTTCAATTACATGTATGTTGAATATGCATATTAGTTTAAAAGGACAGTTTTATAGCCACTATTTTCCATAAAGGGTATTGTTTCTTTCGAATCAGATTAATGTATATTATGAAAATATTAGAATAATACGAATTAGAATATTGCAAGTTAACAGTAAAAGACAAGTGGTAGAAATTAATATATGTGTTATATACAGATGATAAATGTATAGAATTAAATAAAAGGTTTAATTTTGTAATTAAAAATATGTACAATTAATTAAAATAAATGTTAATGATAAAATTATTTTTATAATCTATTGTATATTTATAATTTATTAATATATTATTATAATAATTATTATGTTTATAACATAAGCAAATTCTGCAACAAATTATTTTAAATAATATTATTAAATAAATTTAATACACAATTTCATTAAATTAATATTAACAGATTAATATGATTATCATATATGTTTCAATTATATATCTTTTTTTATATTTAAAATTTAAATTTATTTGAATTTATTAACGAATTAAAATCACTATTGTTTTTCATGACATAAAATTTACCACTGTTATGTTCGAAATATTTTTAGACTTATTTATTTTACTTAATTTCATTTCATTTAATTAACTATTATTTTCCTATAATTTCGAATTGAAAAGTGTAAAGCTTGCGAAAAACGAAATGTGTTTATTTAATCGATTTTATTTTAAAAATATGATAAGTAATTTCCGCGGGAAACGTAATATGTTAGATCAGCATTGAAGACACGGTTGGAAATTGAATTACAAAAGACTCGAAAATGTAAACGTTAAAATTGAACAAAGACTATAGTAGGTTGTGTTTATCTTATTTTTATGTCTAATGTTTCCTTTTGAGCGTACTTTACAATGTAATTTCAACGCAGACGTTACTTATATATATATATATATATATAAATATTTTTTTTAAACTTTACCATTGTTCTACGTATCAACATTTCATATGTTGCATCGCGAATTTCAAATATCCAGTACATCTAACATAAACCTTCGCATATTATCGAATTCGGAACAAGCTCCATTCCGCTTTTATAAAAGTGAAATTTAAATAACATACATCATTTCATTACAACTGTCATTAAATTCGGATAAAATTTCCAACTTGTATGAAAGTAACCTTTCAGAAAGTTTCTTCTAAAGCAATAAACAGAATTTCAAAATACTCTGCACTCTCACAAACTTATTTGATTTGAATTTCAAAAATATCAATTACACTGTTATAAAATACTTGCGCTTTAATTATGCATTCGAAATGAGAATCTCATATTGCTACATCCGGAAAAAACAGCGGATCGAATGAACAGAAAATCGAAATATCTAATTCACCTCGTAAATATTTTTGAATACAAAAAAAATACATTTTTGTTCATTTCCTTTGCCCCGCGTGACGGCATCTCCATAACTAATAAACTTAAATCAATCCCGACCTTTTTCCCGTCCGAACGTCGCTGTTACTTTTTCTTTATTTTTCCACTTGTTTTCCCTCCTAAAACCAGAACTTCGGTTTCCGACAAAAACCTACACCCACGACTCGGCATTCCCCAGTCACAATTTCGTATCATAAAACCAATTCCACGTAAATCTTTTAATTCGAAAATGCACTCGTGCCGGCATTGAACGAAGACGAAATAATGGCACAATTGTATCGTTTGCGATGCATTAAAAATACTCGTGCGTTCCCTTTCGTGTACGTAGATTTGAACACTAACACGCGAAGCATGTGAGCCGCGCAAACTCGATTCCAAGTGGCATCTCCCGCGGTGAGCTTGATTACTTGCCCATTTTGTCAGCTTATTGCCTTCCACGTCAATTTGTCATTCCAGAACTCCATAGAAATCACCGCTGGAACTGCAAGGCAGTCTCGTTCGGTTTCGGCTTGCCTACACCGGTCTATTTTTGTTTGCATGAACACAATCGTCTAATAGATGTACCAATGGTGCTTTGCATACCGATTTCTATCGGCACTTCTTCGACGCGCATAACGCTTTCAATGGGAATTCTCGTGTTCAACCATGACTCGAACAAAAAACTGTTTCCTTCTAAAGAGTTATAGCAAACAGATGCAGCTTATCTGTTTCGAATTTTAAGTACACGCGAGTGTACGGAGTTATGATTTTGTTTTGTTTTAGTTTTACTTTTAATAAACATCTTATTGTTCAAGTTTATTATTTGGTTTTAAGACCGGAGTCTCGTGTCCGAAGAAATTGATTGTCAGAATAAGAAGCTTCGGTTGTAAATCTAATAGTTTGTGTATTGTTAGTAAGACCAATTAGGATACACTTTTCATATTTTAAGTCGGCAATTGCATTCGAAACGAGGATAATCATTTTTCTTGATTTCATAAAAATGAAAATATGTCTTTAAATACCATACGTTCTACGAGATGTTTCAAATGTAAATCTTACTCTTTAATAGTGACTAATCTTTTCGAACCTTATTTTTTGTCCAGATTTTCTAAAGTGTATGCTCTATTGACTCAATAGAATTTGTATACAACTATATGGGTCCGAATAACGTGAGAATACCCAACGAATGAATCTGTGTTTGTGTGTTTCAAAAACACTGACGGACGGGCATATCATTTATTTATTCTTTTGAAAGTATCGACGGTTTATCAAATACTGCTAAATAAGTTCAAAGTTATTTTTAAAATGCATCACTTTTTTGTGCGCTTTTTCAATATATGCTTAATAAAAATATGGACATTTCGCAGCGCACGTAATTTCAAACTTTTATTAAAATGCGCCAATTCGTTTGCAAAGTTTCACTTAGAACTATTTTTGAAGACTTTCTATATCACGTTCAATGAATTTTTATACAACAAAAAGCAAAACCTGTAATTGCACTATGCATGATTTATAAATGCTACGAAACACAAGTGAAACGTTTATTCAAGAAAATAATTAGAGCTAATTATTCCGCATAAGTAAATAATAATTTGTATTGTGTAAAAGGAGAAATTATTAATTAATTTATATAAAAAGTTAGGTAAATACGTGGAATTTTTTGTTTTCACTTTACACGTATTTGTTTATATTTATATTTTGACTAAATGAAAGGGTAAATTTTCACCGCGATGTTTATTTATTAAATCAATTACATTGTATACACAACATGTTTTTATATCTTTCAGCTTAAGAGTAAATTTTGGTTTATTATTGCTGTTAATTTATTAGTACCCGAGTCGAAATTTAACACTATTTTGACCCTAAAAATTTAGCTTCAAAATTGTTAAAGGTAAATGGTAATGTAGACTCTAATTTAAACCTCGAAACGTCTAAAATTTCCCGTTTAGGTTAAA
>JABFQC010005139.1:0-11936 GCA_022817085.1 Psilanteris sp. ZL-2020 | reverse complement strand
CTACAGATAACCACACGTTGCATAATGAATTAAATGTAATGCATTGAATACATATATACAGTTATTTTAATGACTATGAAATATGGCAACAGTAAAAATAGCCTTTAAACAATAATTACACTTTATAATTGTAATTTCAAGGACATTAATGTTATCATAATTGAATTCAACATTTTATTTTAAAAACGTTAAAAAGGATTTTAGACAAATATTCGTGATATAATTAAAACGTTCATGGTAGAGATTTTGTTTATTTGTGATTTATTTACAACAAGCTTTATAAGTATGTAATTATTTTTAATTCTTTCGTTATAATTCTAAATGCCAGGTGTTACATCTTTAAAGATAGAAATTCACAATTGAATGAAGTAAATGCATTATGAAAGGTGTGATTATTTGGAATTTCGTTATCAATTTACAGAGAAATGCATCATTATTTTACATATACATTGCAGAAACAAATTTTGTACACACTCCACCCAACATCTCTCTAAATCATTGAATCTGCGTGGATTCGATGCAAATTTCACTTTTTCATGTATTTTTCACGTAAATACCCATGATTTCTATTTTTTTAAAGTGACACCATATATGGGTTACGATTAATATGAAATTCTTAAAAATAAAAAAAAAACATAAGAAATAAATAAAGGAATGTTCATTTATAGTAAAAATTATCATGTTATATCTCCTTATTATTATTATTTATTGATACTGAAATTTAGTTGACAAAGTCAATTAAATATATTGAGTAATATTATAAACAGTAACTATAATATAAATATTCCTGTTGCTAAAAAAAATAGAATTTGAATTACATTTTTTCTGTAAAATATCACTGTCACAGTATAATAGTTTTAATGTTATACTTGTTTTAAATACCTTACATATTTTTGAAATCTTAAATTTTTGAAAAGGTTTAAATTAGATCTTATGTGATAAATAAAAAATTAACTATAAAATTATAAGATTATTGCATATTAATTATTTACAATAAAATTAATATCAAATACATAAACATTAATTATTATGAAAAGTTGTCAACTCAATTGCAATATCCGTAAAATATCAAAAGGCTTCGATTGGTTTAATTTTTGTAATTAATCATTTTTACTTGAAATTGTCGTTAATTAGTTATAATAATGATTAAATGTATAATAAATATTCTAACACATTTCATTTGATGGATCAAAAATTTGTTTGAATTTACTATAATAGATTATTATAATGAATTAAAATAATTGATAATTGATTAGATTGCAACTATCTGAAAAATGTTCTATACATTTTGACATCTTACTCTATAATAAAATCTGCTTTTCAAGTAGACCTGTTTATAGTTTTATTACGAAAATAAAACTATATTTATTGCGCACATGTTCAATTTCTTGTTTCCATTTAATAGCAGCTTTAGGATCAGAGTCTATTCTTATTAAACAATAGGTTTTAACTCAACATTTTTGATTTCTATTATATCCCATTATTTATCCCTAATCATTTTATTGATTTGTTTTTAATTACTTTCTGTTGTAAATCATTTGATATTGATTATTCCTCAGCGATAATTTTTAGAATACGTTAATCATTTTTTGCGAGCAATATACATTGCGATTTTACAATTGTCTTCACTGTAAAATCGCATCAATCTTGCAATTTACATAATCCAATACAATATTTCAGCACAACAAATGAAGTTTCTACGAGACACACGTATAAATACTTCACGACTACATGGGATCCTAATTTGAGGTCATTTATCTTGACAACATCGAAAATGATCAAGTATATTGGTTTCAAAACTGAAGAACTTATGTAACATAAAACGGACAGTTTTGTAGGATTCTGACAAGGTGTGTCGCCGACGAAACTTATTATGTGATTGACGAATTAAATGGTCGTCGAGTTTCAACTGCTGTAGAACTGATGGGAATCTGCATTAACTAGACCATTTGAAATAATGGAAAAATGTGCATGTCAACTGTCCAATCAAATCAACGTGGTTTAACCTAAAACAGATGATAAATCCACTATTATAAACTGTAATTTACATTATAAGTTATTTTACAGGTTGAAAGTTACTATTGCAAGTGAAATATAATGTTTTAATAACATTTCTTATATCTTTCAAATTAGGAGTGAAGTGAAGTTAGTTTACTATCATCGCTGGAAAGGAACAATAAAAAGCTATTCAACTATTCTGTCGGAATGCTTTTATCAAGTTTTCAAGTACTAATGAGATTATAATAGTTTTTAATGTTTCAAAATGATCAATAGTGAAGAAGTCAAAGGAAATAATGTTGATGATTTTTTAAAATAACTTTCATAATATATTATTTGATTACTTATTTACAACATTTTTTTACAGAATAATCTAGTATTGTGGTTGAATACTGAAAAAAATAATTTCCTCTCTCTCATGATGTAATGATAGTATGAAAAGGAATTTGATATGTATATTTTACCCTAAATTAAATTTTGTTTATTCTAACATAAATTTTATGATCTAATTTTATTTTCACATTCGAATTGTTTCACTTTTTTAACTATAGTTTTTAGTTGGTGCAATTTGTACGTTATAGTGGTGCAAAAATTGATGATTTTGCACCAAAGTTTGCACCACAATAATTTTCAATAATTTAATGCTATTTTTACAGCACTTTTTTGTGCCAATTCCGACGTCAGGGAAAGAAGATATTTATCTTAATCGAATTGTCTGTCCTTTGATTATTATTCAATAATGTAGAAACTGGAAATTAAATTCTCACCTCTTCATCTGCAGAATTGGTTGGCGTAACCGTTGATGGTTGCGCTGTGGTGGAAACAGTGGCGCCTCCTTTCGTCGACGTCGTAAAAAATTTATATTTACCGCTATCATGGCCCAACTGATACGAGCCCGTCTCTGCCTTTCGAATAAAGACACCATCCTTTTTTGGTGGCACAACGGGCTTATTTGGAGGTACTGGAGGCGGCACGCCACGCGCCAGTGGCAACTTTTTTATTGTCGACAGTATCCCAGATGCTGGAACACCGGTCGTAGCCGAGCATACATTAAAGGGCAATTTTTCAGATGCCTGATGTGCTGGTGATGCCTTCGATGCACCCCCTGGATTAGCTGCGACCGGGACAACTGGTCGTTTCAGAATAACCTGCGTATAAGCAATGCAATATTTAATAATGAGATGTTTAATAAGAAGTTCATAATAGTAAATTTTCTGCAATCCTTTAGCATCCCATAAATTGTTTAGGTTAAAATATGGTGTTATCAGATTCGGAGGATTTACTTTCATCTAATTATCTAAATTCTACCGAGTTTAAACAATAAACCCTTGTAATCTTTTTTTCTCTTGAAACTAGTGGAAAACTGTGGAAAAAAATTTACTTTTAAATATTTAAAAAGTTCTAATTTTGGTTAAATTTTTAAAGTTCAGAATTTTGTACAATTCATAAACTAAAGTCGTGCGTTTTCGAAGCTGATACTCTTATACATTTCAAAATATTTGACTAATTTGAATTTGTGAAAAAAACGTATGAAGTAAATTAGTATGCAAAAATTACAGAAAAAATTGATCAAGAACAATTTTGATGAATAATTCAAATTGGTAATGATTTCTAGGATTTGGAAATTTTGACAGAAAAAAAACTTTTACAAGGGTAATGTTTCATAGATTTTTATTTGTTAGTTTGTGCGTATAGAAGTTTATTGATTTTCTATCAGTTTTAATTTAATTAAAGAGTTCAATATGATCAACCAAAGCTTTTTGTGTTAAATGCACTTACCACATTCAAACGTGCATAGCAAGGCCAAAACAACTACAATCATAGTACAATGAATGTTTAATCCTATATATTATGCAAAAATAGCATCCTAAATAAGTAATAGAGTACTGATGAAAATTAATTGCTGAATATTTTCGGTATTAGTGTAATTTATAAGTAGGATTCGCCACTCAGTGAAGTTGACCACAATCATCAATTATTATAAATATAAACGTATATCTTAATAGATGAGTTAGAGTACATGCATGTATTCAAGATAAAATATCAATTGTCTATTAATAATTCAATATTTGCTTAATCATCCATTTTATTGTAAACATTATAATAATTATTGTAAAATATATATTTGATTTTAATAAACAACAAACATAAAAAAATAATATTACAAGATGTACAGCATTAAATTTGCATGAATATTACAATTTATCCAATATTAAAGAATGAATTAGAATATATCAAACAAGTATTTCATTTTGTATTCGTTATTTCTAAATGTACAAAAACTCTGCTTCCATTGTAGTACAACTGACATTTTACCTTAAGGATTAAAACAAGCAGGATAGTGGTTGTAATTTTGCTAAACTTAATCCTAGGATTAACAATAGAGTAATTAATTTTGTACATTACCTTTTATAGTTTCAAAAAATAACGTCAACCTATAGTTAATATATAACAAGCGATATATGCAAATAGTAGATGAAAATTAAATTTTGACTCTTGATGTATTTTTTATTTAATATTGTTTTTGTACAATGCTAACGTATAGAAATTTAGTATGATTTGAAAGTTACAATCTTTAATGTAATATTAACTGTAACTACTATAATTAAATGCTACTAATATGGCTAATAAATATACACTAATATTTGAGTTTGTATAATGCAAATTCTTACCAAATATTAAAAAATAATATAACTACAATATATTGTCAAACAATTTAATCTTCAATATACTTTTACGTCCACATTTATTCCAAATACTTTACCATTTAACGTAGCAGTAAACTGATCTTAAGTCAAATGTTGTTTGACTTAAAATTAAGTTTTGCTAACACATTCATGTTGGTTTATTGTCATTTTAAAATGGACTGTAAAGCTCTAAGTACCTTCAGCTTCAAAAGTACATTTAATAAAACTGACAAATCCTGTTTCTTAGTGCATGTAAACCAGTGGAAAGTAACTCTTACCTTATAAAAATAAATTTGCAAACGCAAACAAATAAATACTTACATATAAAGCAAATTAAGCTTTTAACAAAAAATTTAAATTAGAGGAAGGAAATAACTGAAGGAAAAGTTTTATAAATAAACGATCAAAAGTGAATTGCGTAAAATTTTAATGAAAGAATTTACATACTAAATAATAATATATACACAAAGTAAAATAGTATATAACATTGTGTAGTGCTTAAATTATTATGCTTTGTACCTAATAATGTAACTGAAATTTAAAATTTAAAATGTAGTGTTTATGCGGTTTCTATCTCTTCTTTAATCCAACTTATTTACATCTTAACTTGTATATGTATGTTATAAAATGAATTATAGATAAGTATTTAAAAAATTATGCAAATTTGGTTGAATATTTATTGATTAAATTTTTATATTATAAATATAATTGTATTATAATTTTGTATATATATAAATTTATAAAAATATATACATTTTTATATAACAACTTCGCACGTATCAAATTTTATATCTTTAAAATGATTTAATTTGTTCGTCACGCGTGCTTTTATTTTTATGATTAACTATTATAAATATTGTTGTCTGATGGAGTATCTTAAAAATAACTCATTTAATTTATTTACGCATTCCAACTTTTATCTTACTTTATATTACATATATAGTATTCAAATTTTATAATTTTTCTTAAGTTGGATTAGAAAAGCAATAAAAAACGACAGTGGTTTTTTACTGTCTATGTACAGATTGAAATATGATTACGAGTACAACGTTTGTGGTTCTGAATTGCGCTCAAAAAGGATTTAATATTTGCTATTACTTTCGATATTAAATGTCTTTTATCAACATTATCAACAATGTTTTAAAACGCTTGTACATTACAAAAAACGTAGTTGACCATGCTCGATTTTTGTTTATGTATGTGGCATGTATTGTTAATTATTAGTACCTATAATAACATTACGTCACCTGATTTGTGTACTTAACTACAATTCAGAATTCTACAAATTACGATTGTTCTGTCATCGCTCTAAAAGACACGTTCTGTTTATTTTACTACAACAAAATTACTATTATTATTATTATTACTAATTACAAGAATAATAATAACATTTTGTTAATCTCATTGATAATATCACGAACAAATTTGTTGAAAAAAATAAGTAGTATTAGATTTGTGCCAGAGTACATCAGATCTTAGATTGTTGTTAAAAACTAAATATTATATTTTATTATAACAATTGTTTTGTCACAGATATTATTTTTAATTAAAAATAATCATTCCAATTTCATATATTCCATAGTGCTACAATGAGAAAAATTTGACAGTATAAATTATACATTACCTATTAACATTAGTGGAATCGTTCAATAGATGTTATAAAATTTACTATACCATAATGACAATCATTTTCTTTCATATAGTGATATTTATTATATACTATGATAAAATTAGAAGGAATTTTGACCTATTTTTGATATATCATATAATAAGTATTATTTCAGTGGCACAGAAATTATCTAAATATTTTAATTATAAAATATTATAAAATATTTAATTATAAATATTATAAAATCCAATATTCTTCCAGATATCATTGGAACGCCGGAAGGTATGGTAATTTATAATATAACATTTTTCTCAGTGATAGTAAAAATTAACTACTAAACATAATTTACAATTTGATTGACTAAAGATACAAATAGCTATGAGCTGTTCTAATAATCGATCCTACATCAATTAATTTTGACTCGATATTTTTGATCAGTGTTTGATTTTAAGTTATTTAATTTTATTTATTTATTTAAGAATCAACTGGTGTTGGACTTTTTATACATTTTATAAACGCGATAATAAAAAATTAAACAAAAAATGTCGCATACCGAATTTCGCTTGAAACCCGGTGCAAAGTGATTTCTGTTATTATCGCATTATGTTGCAACCAATCGTAATGTCTAAAATATTATAATCTGCTTTAAACAGTCCAGCTAATTAAATTAACTTAGTAAAATCAACAATCTTGTTCTTTCATAATATGGAAGACTTTTAAATGCCGATGAATAACATTCTTACTCCTCAAGTCACATAAAACGATTTGATTTTTGAAATTCAATTCAATTAACTCGAATTAATTCAATTTGATAGATAAACCGCTTAATAAGCATAAACGAAACGCGTCAATTGGTGCGCTATATTCGGCCGGAAGATCCCTCGTGTATTAAGGAACTAAAAATCTACCGTAATAGATGTAACCTTGGTACTATTCCTTGCGTTCAGTATAAATCATCCGTCGCGCGGTCACGGTGCCTGCATGCTTAATATGTTCGATCGAATGCCCCAGCAGTATAATAAACATAATGAAAATAAATTAAAAAAAAAAAAAAAAGCAAACAATTTGCCATTCTTTTTATTTCCGTTAAAATTAAATACAGTTACGTAGCAAAACTTGTTTCAGAACACCATGATAAGGACGACGCAAAAAAAGAACAATTATAAGGACTTTTACCGTTAAAAGGTGCCGAGTACAACTAAGCATAACTATAGTCTAGAAATCAGAAGTTCGTTAAGTCACTAATAAGTGTAAAATGGCGTTTTTACATAAGTCGTTTACATACAATTATTTACATCGACTGCTATTTCAGTTTGCAAGTCTATAGGACAATGGAGGATTTCCTGAACGATGAACTTCATTTAATACAAACGGTTCGAATCAATGAGCGGATTTGTGTTCAGAACCCTATTTTCGAGTTTTACAATCTATACCTTTCTTTCGCGAAACGGCAACGCACTTAAAATTGCCAATACTTTAACAGCATTAATATACACACAAATCAGGCGGATCAAGGATACTGAAAAAAATAAGAAAAGTATTATCTTGAAATTTATTCAAGAGTTTTATTATAAATATTAACGTCCCCTTTGGAAAAGTAAGCAAAAGTATTAATTAAGTAGTGTTCACATAATGCATTGTAACCCGGTGTCTTTGTCGTCACCTTTTAATGACGTAATTAAAATTTATTTTTAATTCCTGAGTTTTACATATTTTCTTTTTATTTGAAATAAACTGTCCCGTGGCGAAGCGTAGGAACAGGAACCTGTTACAGCATTGATCTTATTTTACAATTTGATTGGTAAATTTCAAGAATCAATAATTTTCTTTATTTCAGTTATTTGCATTTATTAGTGGATCAATTTGATCAAATAATCGTGGATGAGAAAACTTGATGAGAGCAACCAACTAATTAATTAGCAGACAAATTTAAAAATAGTAATATGTAAAATGTATTTATATTACATAAAGTTTTAATATTAAATAATGTTGTATATAAAAATATCTATTATATAATCGACATCCCCCTTTAAAGGGTATACACTGAGAGAACAAGATTGCAGAATTAGCAAACTGAATGTCACAATCCTGATTGCTGAAATTCAGATTCTTAATCATGATTAAAATAAAACTTTTTTTTCAAAACTATGTTGACGTATATTAATAAATTATTTTTAATAGAAAATTTAATAGAAAATTATTTTACATAAAATAACAATATTGCGTTTATTGATCATTAATAATCAATAATAAATTTACAAAATTTTAAATATTTTTAATTCATATTGTGGATACTCAATATTTATTTAAAGTAAAATAAATATATATAAACAAATTATGTTCATACCAATTTTAAACTCATATTATAAATATTTCATTTATATATATAATATGCATATCAACTAAGACTCCTAATACTTTATGCTTATCTTATAATTATATTCTATTCTATAAATACAATAAAAAATATAACATGTTAAGATAAAAATGATGACTTTTAACATCTAGATTATTCATTTTACAATCTAGATTATTAAATTTTTTGCTATTTGGGATTATTTAATTTAAATAAAGCAATCTGCAAATTTAACAATATGAATATCTAATTTAGCAATACAGTTCTCTCAGTGATATATAATTATAGCAAACCGATCGTATATTAAAAATAAATATCAATTAATAAGTAAAATTTTTCTTATGAAATAGTACAAAATGTGCGACAGAAGTTTCATAAGCCTTTATTTATAAACAACCAGTAATTCTTATGGTGTACGTGCATAACAATTTGAATATAAAATAATTGTATGAAATAATATAAAACGTGCGACGTAAATTTCGTAGTTACTATTCCATAAAAAAATATAGCAGGACTTTTAGTTATTAATTGATACGGGTCTAGCAGTTTGTATCAACGAAGAAATAAGTTTAATTTAAATGCTAAACTTAAACGTGTAGGAAAATTAAGATAATAAAATTATTAAAAGGTCCAATTAAGGTCATACAATGCAAGTGATAGTTATTGTTCTAAAATACCACGAGCTGCATAATTATATCACAAACTAAAACATGTTAAATAGGATTCCTCGTATTGATATATATATATCACAAAAATGTACAGACAAAAAATTGACTTTGCAATATTATATCCGCAGTATTCATTGTACAACCATCACTTCATATCATGATCTCAGCTTGGTTCCTTATACAATTTTAAAAAACTATCACAAATACTTATTTGTCAATCATAATTCTACTGACATGCAATATTATATATAATACTTGATAAATATTCAGAAAATATTCAAGCAACAACGAATAATAAACATTATCTTACTGCATGTTATAAGATATTTCAATTAATTACATGGGGAAAGTCGATTTTATATGTTACCAGATCCACTAACAAATGGAAATATGTTCCATGGGTGCACTCTGACACACAATTACGTAACTTCTAACATTAATAGAAATCGAATCACTACTGGAATACAAAACTGTATATTACATTACATCAAATAAAAAGCTTTGCATAGTGTTTTGGTCAACGCCATAAGAAGAAGAAAAAAAAAGAATATTCAACCAAATCATCGAAACTCTTCGAATGTCAAAAATAAATATATATATATAATTATGTATATATACATATATATATATGACAATGTATGACATGTATATATATGCATATATTTTCAATCGCAAATAATATTTTAATTGTTATCATACTATTTATTTACAATCGAGAGAGTACTATTATAACACACAAACTGTACGGTGATTACCATGCGAATATGAAACATCGATATTGTTCGTTTTTAACCGAATGCACGCACGCAATGTATTCGGTTAAATTAACGTAGAATGCGTGGGGAAGTGTGGATACGTTACCTGAGCCTCTGAGGTTGCGGTCGTTTCCCCAGTAGTTGCTGGTACCGTCGGGGTGAACGCAGTGCCTCGCAATGTCTGTCCCGGAGTTACGGATCTGGCTATTCCTGTCGCTAAAAAACCAATAAATTAGACAACGCTTGGATAAAAAGTCATGAAAACATTGTTTCCAATCCGTAAAGCGAATGTTCCAAATAAGGTGCAATTACATTGGCTCGAATATTGTCTTTTTTATTAGAATATAAACTCATGAATTGATAGTCAGATGTTAAGTGAACGGTACATGGGCATTGCTAATTTATGCGAAGGTGTTATATGTTACAGGTATTTAACCAATGAACGTTTGGTGTCAAATCAATGTTCTTTGAATGTTATTATAAATGAAACACAAAAAAAGCAAAGTGTGCTTTAGTTGCTATTCAAATTGAGATCTGACGTTCGTTTAAAACAAAATTTTAATATTTTTTAATAAAAAAAATCAACAATTTTAATTTTCTTGAGCTACGTGTTGTCATCAGTTCCCAATAGTACAATAGTTTGCGGTACATGGCGTGGACACTGTTAGCCAAATGATGTTTAATAATCACAGGTTTCGTTATCAGTCGAGAAATACATTTTGGTGTTACAGTTATATGTTTTGGATTATAAATAGCTATAAATTATGAGACTTTAGTTAGAGCAAGTAACAATAACTTTAGATAATTAATTGCATGATAATTAAGTTACCAGATTTCATAGTTTTGTACATCTATCTTCTAACTATTTGGTTCGTTTATAATTATATTCAAGTTTCATACATTTAATCATAATAAATTATAAAATTATAGCTTAAGTTTACATAGAGATGAAATTTTGTGTTCTTCAAATTAATTGTACGGCTTGAGGTTATTACACGATTCAAAGTATAATATCTTGACTTTTTAAAGGAATAGTATTTATTTACTTGTTAAATAATATAGGTCACGCCACTTGAAGATACTCTCTCACAGGGTAGAACGAGAATAAAATTAACTTTTAAATTTTAAATCAACCCATTATTTTTAATAAAAATTTATATTCTTAATCGAATTCATTAAAAAAAGTTTTTAACTTGTTGGACAAGGTGACTTTGAAATCTAAAATTAAAATATCCATTTTTGAATGAAGATATTAAGAAAAAAGCAAAACTTCATTTGTTTCAGATATAAAAAACTTTTAAAAACGAAACTTATTTACTTTGTGCAAGGTGTATCTGAATTTTTAATAAAAATAAGTATTTTCAAATAATAGGGTTTTAATTTAATTAACAGATCTACGCTCTATAAATTTAATTAAGTTCAATAAAGCTTTACGATCTATCATGTTTACATTTAAATATACTAATTTTATTTTACAATAATTGTAATGTTTAATTAAATCCACTATATATATATATATCCTTTTTTCAATTTATTTCTATACTTAATTAAGTTCTTTTATCACCCGAAACCTTGATAAATAAAACCAATTCAACTACTAATTACATAGCTGTTACTTTCTAAAACACAATTATAATAAAAAAAAAATAAAATTCATCATATAACCATACCTTTCGTTTTACTACTTCTTTTTGCAGAGCCAGTAAATTTAAATTAAATATAAATGTGAAAAATAATATACATTTGAGTCTCGAATTCTATATAACATTGAAACTTACTAGGTCCACTAACGGGAACACTTGATACTGTTGCGGTTGGTTGCACTACTTTACTGCTAACCATTGGCGTACCTGTGCCCAGAAC
>JABFQC010005138.1:0-11937 GCA_022817085.1 Psilanteris sp. ZL-2020 | reverse complement strand
GCGTCAAAGTGTTTAAATGCTGCGCGCACACATCGCGGACTTTATCGATCTTGTGAATAATAGAGACATTTCATGATTCAGCAAGCATTTACAGTCCGCCACTCAATCTGATTACGAGCAGTTACGACGTTAGTCTTATAATATTATTGCTCAAATACGGATAACCAGATTCTTTTTTCACGTTTACAATACCTCCTGCGAGACGCTCTTTTCCATAAACATTTCGCTCCGCGGCAACTATTTAAACGGCTTTAAAATTGCTGCTAGAAATCCGCTCCTGGCTCAAACACAGCCTCCAGTCACCGTTTAATAGTACTTTAGGTGATACTTTAAAAATTGCGAGGCGTTATGTGTTCGTACAGAAGCGAGAAGCCGCAAATTCAAACTTGGTCCAAAGTCTTCTGCCAACAACAAAGCAAAGTTTACGCGAAGCCACCTGTGCCCCTCGTTTGGTGGCAAACTTGTGTGCGCAAAATAAAAGCACAAAAAAAACCTGAAACTCATTAAACATCGTAGGGGAAAATCTGTTTTTTTTCATCGGTTAAAAGCTTGCTCTTGAAATTTGAAGATCATCGACGTTCGTGTTACGAGTCGCAAGGGTCTACTTGGGTTAAGAATTTTTGGTAAAGATGGCCGCTGTTTTTGTTTCCTCAGATGATAAGACGTGATCGATAATTCAGGGGTCATCGAACAACAGAAATTAATCAGTCTATGAGCTGTCGACGTGGCGGCTCTGCTTCTGAATAATTTATTGGTCAACTTGTGTACGTGCACATGTACGCAACGTTAACAGGATGCACACTCAAAGCCTGTCACAGCGGCTCTTGTAGCGGCATAACGACGTCAAGGAAAATGGCGCAAATGTAATTAACTGTCAACTCCCATCAATCTTTAACAGGTAGTTATCGGCGATCGCGCCCTGCTTGTGTCGAGAGTTTACAACTGTGATTCACGTTCTACCACCTCGAGGACAAGTTTCGTTCAGCATCGCGTTACGTCCATTTTTCATTCTGAAGTTCAACAATTGTTTTCACTCACAATAATTGAATCATTTTTCACGAAAGCTTGAAGTTTGTTTTCTTACTTGGAGGACTCTCTCACGTGAAAAAGCATTGTCGACTTGTAAATGATGATCAAACATTTTTTACACCGTTAGCGATTCGTTTTCGATGCAGTTGCCTTTAAAGAAGTTTATTCTGTAACACAAAATTGACGTACTTATGAATTTTTCAAAGGGAAAAAGTGAAGAACTTTTTGCAGAAATATAGATATCATTGTTATCGTTCAACTGCGGGGAATAGTTTTGGATTTCGAATTTGTAATGAACAAGAAAGAACAGACCAACGTTGTGCAAACTTTTATGTTTAATTCATTAAAAATTAATAAAGTATCGTTTCGTTTCTTTTTATTCAATATTCTTTTGCACATCTCATGTGTTACTAGATTTGATGTAATAAACTAGATAGACCTATATCATTAAAGTTTTGTATTTGATATACTCAAATATAATTGTCTACTATCTAGGATTTTTATATATAAGAAATACTTCTTCTCGGATATCAGATTCTAAAAGTCGTTAACAAATTGTGATTTACATGATACGATGAACAGTCTATTGCATGCAGCCAACAGTTTCTAACACTGTAATTCGCATTTGATGATTTGTAGTATTTTCCCACAGGAACCAGCATTCCTTGTAGAACAAACCTAATTTCATTTGCTATTTCAATCATAGAAACAATTTCTCCTACTATCAATGAACCCGCCAGATAACTTACATCATCTTCAAACGTAAATTTGCCGAGCTGTGTTCAAAAGTTTGATGAAATGCTTGGGCGGCGAAGTAACCTAATACGTGGGTATGCCGGTTCTTTGAAACGGTCAAACGACGATCAATGAACTTAAGATAGGAAATTAATTTCAGCTGTTTGCAGATTGGTTAATTTCACGCGAATGTGCTGCAGGGGTTTCTGGTTATCATTCAAAGTGCTTCGCATGGCAAGTTTGGTCGCCATCCGTTTCAGGTGGCATTTGCTTACGTGACTCAACTGAAGGATGTATTGAAATCAGTACCGTTGAATAATCGAACGGTCTCTGATCGTAATGAAATAGATAGTTTTGAATTTGGCGTCTATTTTGCTAATTAACTGTGTCTGGTCCAAGTGCGAAGATGCGTCTGATATCAACACACGCGGCACACAAATTACATACTTGAATAACATATCTGAAATGATGTTCAATAAAGGCGCCACCCGCTTGGGATGGAGGCCCTTTAATTATAGCGTCATGTTTGTTCAACGAACGAGAACCAAATTGCTTATTAGACGCATTACTGATGAGATTGAACCCGTAGCTACGGAAAATGTTCAGTTTAAGTCAATTAAAAAGTTTGCTAACTCCGCGTTGCAAATTATAAGAGGGCATTATTCGAAAAAAGAAAGTAAAAAAAAACTTTTTATTAATCTGAATCATTTTGTATCGGGTAGGCTCAAAGTTGCCCAAATGCTGCAAAATCGATACCTTGGATAGCAGTTTAGAAGGGACCTTAACTCTCAGATTTAGGATTTCAGACATGTAACGGAAGAAATAAGTACGGCGAATTTATCTTCAGTTTTCCAAACTATGTGATTTTATATAAAACGAAAACATTCGATTGTTGAATATAAAGTAAATGCATAATGTTCTACTATCCATAATCAAAGTCGTTTAACATACTGATAGACGGGAGAAAACATGATAAACGTGAACAAGTTTTTGTACAAGTACAATCAAAAATAAAATACTTATAATCGTATATATTTATAAATAGTTGTTCGACGATTCATACACTGAATATAATAATAATTGGTACTTAAAAGTATGATTCTTATTAATAAAAATAATAATTTTATATCCTACGAAAGGTACTTTTAAAATACTAATTTTCTTCGTGCTTGAACTCATCAAATGTTGTATGATCTGACTAAAACTATTCCTATCTATCCCGATGAATTGTAGGTTAAGAAATTCCAGTCGTTGGGTGGCTAATAAGTCTCTTTCACGCCAACACCTTGCATAGGTGAATTTGCGCCATAAGCATCCATCTCTTGCTTTCAGCCTGATTGAATCCTTAACATCAATCGCTTTAACACTATGGTTCCACCAAGATTAATTTCCTCGTCCAATTTGTATAGTTGATCTGGGATCCTAGGGAATCGAAGAGTGGCGGAAGATAGATACAAACGGATCTGGTATCTAAATTCCCGCAACGACCGCTGCGTCGCGGTTGAATTCCGTAGCTGATCAACACACACTCCATCAGTCGGTCCACTACTCTTATACGAAGTTCACCATCTAGTTTTGCAAACAACTTCGATTGAGATGAAATATGATAGTTTACCTACGTGGAGGTTTTTGATTATCACCATCTGTGTTTACTTTTATTATTAACCATGTAGATAGAATATTTTGAATTTTGCCACTGGGATATCTTTGGTTAAAAGTACAAGTCGAAATCCAATCCAATATAATAACTCGAATGTTGGTCCGTTTTCATATGATAATCTTAGCCGCGTGTATCAAATTTCCAGTTCGGAAATATGAAGGCAGTCCTTAATTTCCGATTGACATAATTTGTGTTTTTTGATAATAAAACATATTAGAATAAATATTTATGGAATATTTTTTCTATATTTGATGGCGTAAGAAACGTTGATTGAAGACGTATATTTGCACGGCAGTCATAGCTCAATTTTAATTTTACTTGATGAAAAAGCTTTGAGAAACTATGTCGTGAAAGTGGACCATTCCGTCTGTTGAATCAGATGAAAAACGGAATTCTTTTTATTTAATCTTTGTTGGTCAGGAATATCAGTGTATTAACTTTGTACAACCAAAGATGAGCTTTCTTATGAACGAATTAAATGCTGCTGAATAGTACGATAATACGATTGAGAAATACTTGAAATAGTTATATCTGAATTGGGATTTCTTATGAATCGTTTAATGAAACCATAAGCATCTTGCATTACGGTAAATCTCCAATAAATTCGTTCTTCTGAAAGATATCAAATACATTCTGGTATTTTTAATCTTGATTTAATTTTTTATTATTATTTATTGAATAATATCAGCGAATTGAAAGTTTAGATTTAGATTAGATTTACTGTAAGTAACTCCTTAAGACCCTCGTGGCTATTTTTTTATTTTAATGCAATAGTGTAACTCTAATTAAAATTATTTCAAATTTGAAATAACAAGCTTAAAAGAAAGTAAAAAATGTATTGAATACACGGAAAGAATAGTTTTAACAGTAAGTGCTACAATTATATTACACATAGGATAGAGTATTTAATTATTACTCCATAATACTATATACATTACTATATAATATAGTAATTATTCGTAGTAAGTTTGCAATATTAAAATTAAATAAAGTGAAAATTTTATTTTTAAATACTCCATCCTACGTGTGGTATTAAATATAGTATTCTTTGATAAAATTTTCTTTCCGTGTAGAAGTGTGAAGTTTTTGAACTAAACATTCAATAAACTTATATGCATTAAAAAAAGAAAATTCAATCTACAATAAACATTCATTAAATCTTATCTATACTTTGAATTTGAACAAATAAATGCTAATTAAGTTAACTGAAATAATAATAACGCATTAACAATTTTTCTGTTTCAGAAATTTGCGGTTTCTACTATTTTCCTTTTAATTCAGACACAATCAAGTAAGTTGTTTTCAGTATAAAAGCTTTATACGCAGTAAATTCCTGTTTTAAATTTGTCTCGGCATTATTATCATCTCCGAAGCAGTTACTGTGTGACTGATAAGGTATTGTTCGGCGTCTCTCCACTTTGAATCGCGTACAGTTTATCTTGAATGGAAGTTCAGAGAAAAGACGAACTTTCAGGAAGCAAACGAACAATTTCGAGTGACCACTACAGACTGGAAATTACTCGGCGTTTCTTCGCGGCATTGGTCTACGTAATCAGACCGATCTATGATGCACATTTACAGTATCTCTGTTGAAGGCACGCTCTGGATCAAACGATCAGCCCCGGGCAAGTTCTCGCAATTTTCTTCATATCGTTGCACATTCTTCTTGCTTTCAACCCCGCGTAATATTTGCGCCAGGCATAATAAAGGATACTGGTGACATTAATGTGTCGGATAAGCTTCTGCACTCAGAGCATTCTCTGGCTTTAGACAATGCCGAGAATGATATGGAACCTTTTACACAAGGTGTCGCAAAACCTTAAACCGTGATTTATCTTCGCGTTCCTAAGATTTATTCATATTCTGTGCAAATTAATTTTCTACGGATGGAATAAAATATTTGTTTATTATACTTTTTGGTTTATAGCGAATATGGGATGTTCCGACTGCATAATGGACGAATACATTTGAATGAATTATTTCGCTTTAGTTTTAAATAATGTAAAGTATCAGAATCGATGAAATATGCATTTTTCTGTATAAAGGAAATTCCCCTTTATTGATCGAGATAAAGAAAAAAGCGCGTATGTGTTTGAAGTGCAGTAACTTTTATTATTTGTATGCATTGCAATATTATGATATACACAATACCAGTCATCTTCACCTTACACGCGTTACACGTAAGTGGAATTATTCCAAAACATAAAATGCAAATTTAAATTATAATATTTAAATGTTCCCATTTGCAAACATTAAAATTTAAATTCTAATTTTATGGGAAAAAACTCAGACCCAAAAACTGTTATCGAATCATCTAATGAAACAGAATTATCAAACTATCTTTAAGCTGTATTATTAATAATGAATTGCTAGTTGGAACTCTTATCAGAAATTTTGTCAGTTTTTATCAAGAGTGATTTAGTATTTTAATGTTAAATTTCTTATCCACATTGTCATGTATCAAACAAAGCAGCAGCTGTAAATATACAGCATCCAATTCAATTATCACGTCAATCAATTATTGAATTAATTCATACGCGTAACTGAGTTGCATTAAATAAGTAATTTCAGATTGTTAGAAACATATGCACAAACTGCGTTTTCGAGGTAGTCAGATGATCGTAAACATTTAAAATTCACAATCAGTTATGTTGTTGGGAAGATTGAACGCTACAAATAGTTGAATATAAATCTGAAGAAACAAAGAATCGTAGACACAGGGAATCATATCAAGAGAGTTCAACTTAGACCAGTACTGCATGCAACTGACATATCAAAATGTGACCTGTAGTCTGAATTATATTTTTAAAGTCTGTCTGACATCAAAGACAATTTCGAATCAATTCAAATTCTCATTTCAGTGGCAATTTTTCTCTTCTAAAGGCTACTTACAAAATCAGTTTTCACATCAAATTTAACGAGCATTTTTTTTTAATTTTAAATCAATGTGCAAATTTGATATCCCCAGAACATCGGTCGGATTTATCGACTGACAATAGGTTACTTCTGTATTATACTGATTGGATTGTAATTGGCGTTATCTATCCGAGCCAATTAAGGGCTTATGACAATGAGGATCCTAAAATTCAGCGCAGCCTGAGGCACTCTGATGAAATTCCGCAGCAAGCAGAAATGTCTTTGCTGTTCGTTCAACGTTGTCACTGGTAAAATAGAATCACCGAACTCTATTTCGGTTCGCATGCAAATTCATCGACGGATGGTGCCAATGGAAACGAAAAAGAAGACAACGCGCGCTTTGAAATACGACACCGCAGATGCATAAATCGAATCGTACTCGGTGTCTTTGAAATGAAATTGCTGTTGCATATCTTGACGCCAAGTAGTCTAAACGGTTTCTCCCTCGAAATTTTGTGCTTCGTATAAATCCAATCTTGAAACAATATAAAACATATTCCGCGATTGAGCAACAATCGAAGCGAAGGATGAATCAATTTTATTGAAATCCCGCGAAATAGACGCGGACTTTCGCTTATCTGCTCAGCTTCCTTCAGTTTCCCACGAGAATGTCATCTTTCGAGTCAGTTGCAACTTCAGACATCTATTCTTCATGCTTAATTTAATCTGGACTTGAAAGATCAACGAACAATGAACGCAACTGTGCAAATCCTTAATTATAATCAAATCTTGACTCGGATTTCAACTAATTTGACATCATGGTTTTTCCTGTAAAATGCGTCGGAATATTTATGTTAAATGATTAAAAATTAATGTGAAACTATGAAAGTAATAATAATGTTTATTATCTGATTTTATTAACGACTATTTCGTTTTCTTCAATTATTCAGAATCATTTTACGATTCATGTTCAATACAATTACTTGAACGTTAAATCAATACTTATTATTTGTGAAAACTCGATGAAACAATTTTTAGCATCGTTAAATATTGGGACAGATGATCTGAATACCAATCTCTGAGAAAAATCATTCCATCAAACTGATTTTAATGCAATTTTTAATAAATATATAATAATATAATATAATAATAATGATTTCGGTGAGACAGAACACACTATTTACTTGAATTTTGTCTTGTTATATTAAGTTTTGTATATCGAAACACACGATAAACAAATAATTTATGAGTTCTGTTTTATGATGTTCTCCTATTGCTCTGCTTTTTTACAATTAAAACATTTTGTTTGAGTTTTTTATATTACTTAACGTAAATTCTGATACCTAATTTCTAAATGTTCAACGTTAGATGATAATGTATTGAAATCATAAATTTAATTAAAAATCGTGTTTAGCAGAAAAGAGCATATAAGAAAATTAAATAATATTGAACATATAATACAAAAACTTCTATAATATTATTAATTAATTTGCATTGTTCGTAAATTATGGCAATATCCATTATATAGACATATCTTCAATGATTATATTATGCATAAAATAAAGCTGACCTCTTCTCCGGAGTAACTGAATTTTGTTATAAATAAATTAGTACAAACAGAATTGTAAAAATAATTAAATAATTGATTCTGAAAGTACATTGTATATTCTATATATATAATATATATATATATATATATAAGAATACTCTATATTCTTGTTTTTAACCATAAGAACTATATTGTTTACCAATATGAGGCAGTTCTTTACAAATTAATTTTGTTTCGTGATTATATTTGTTAAGTTTGATCAATTTCGACGTTTAATAATTTTGTTTTATGATGTGCAATAATTCCGAATCATATAACAAGAAAATATGAGTTTCGCTTTGGTGTATGAATGTTACTATTATTCGTGAGAGCAAAGATATGTTCTCTGAAATTGTTTATACGTTTTTCCAATATCTTCATAAAATTGTTAAACTGGTACATATATCAATTTCTTTGTAAATTTATAGGAATTTATAAATGGCACTTCAATGTTCGTGATTCTGTCGAATAAATGCTCATTGATTTATATGAAAATTTGTAATGTAATAGGTAACGAACGTTCTTCTGTATCACGTTTGTCGATTAAAATGAAAATAAAGTAATAAATCCTACGTTAATAAAACGAAACTGAATGCATTGGCTGCAACACAAACGAGTCTTGATTGATTTACAAATTATAATACTTATTAACCAAATCCTTAACAGGGTATAAGCGGATAAACTTTCTTGATAGACTTCCATACATACTGACACAACTTTTTTCTTCTTAACCTAAAACCAACTTTACCAAAACCGAATTTTGGTCAGGTAGTAAACAATTTGGAAGCCGAGTTTCAATACTCAACTGAAATGTTTAAACTGGATTAGTAACTTTAGCGTTAAAAGAAAGATCTTATTGTAGTATATAACATTTATTAAATCTTGAAAATGCAAAAAAAACAAAGAAAAGCAACTGATTCATTAAATAGTTAAATAAATTCACAAATATTGCATACTAAATTTATTTATTTTCTATTTAGGGATATAAAGAAATATTTACCAGTCTAGATTTATTATTTTTAATTAATCCAAATAATATGCCATTCAAACACCATTAATATAATTCTGAAATATTTAACTTATAATCAATTCAAAAGTAAACGAAGATATTGTGCTTTAATTACTTAAACACCAACATCGTTTATCACAAACTGTTTGAAATCCCTCGTTTCAAGTAAAGTTGGTTACGTATCGGTTTAGGTAATGCCTCGTCGAAACTCGTGACGCCTGGCATTCCGAAGATATATGGATCATCATTCGTAGCTTCCGCATCCTGTTTCCATGTCTGGCCAGGCGTAACATAATCCCCGGCACCTCGTCATTCAATTCGCCCGGATGACGCTCGTTTGTTTCCCTCGGAAAATCTGGCGATTTGAAATGCGTTCACCTAACAAAACCCACCTCTGGGAATGGGCACGAAGAGGCTTCAATTTTCAGGACGATCGACGATCGCGTGTTCGATGTTGCATCAACGAACGTCCTCTTACGCTGGTATTGATCTGCTACTCGTGTTCAGCTTTGAACAATTTTTGGAAAAGAATTGCACAATCGTACGATTTCATGCAGAGAACAAGTCAAATTGTGATCAATAGTCTCACACTTGTTTGGCATTTTTTTTTATTTTTTTTATTTATTAAAAAAATAAGAGCGCGTTTGCGGCAGTCTGAAAGCGTTTCTTTTTTAAGAGCTCGTTATTTACGGTTTGGGCAAGTTTTTATCATAGTTTTGTATTTTTATCTTGTGTAAAAATGTCGCATATTCACCATTTGGCCTTGCCACTGTATTTTTTGATATTTTTTTAAAATTATACTATGTATTGCAATTGATGATATGCAGGAAGATTTTCTATTGTAACTTTAAAATTGATTTATAACATGTGGTGCTAATTTACAATTGTATTATAAGTCGTTTAAAGTATTAATATTTTATGCTTTGCTTTTCTGCATTAATATTTAGTTTGTTGTATTTAATTTAACCAGTTTGAACTGAATTTCAAACAATATTTTTTAATTATAAATATTTTACTTTGAATACGAATAAATTCTTATGAATACGTATAAAACCATTGAAATATATTTTAAAAGCTGTTTTTTTGTTTTCTTTTATGTATATATGGAGACATACTATATTTTATTCATATTACATGAACATAAAAAATTCTTATCTTTCCCAACGATTTTTCTGCTAATCCTGAAAGTTAAATTAAGTTCAGAGGTGTATCCTAAAGTTGTGTTATAAATGCTTAAATTACTCCATAATGTAGAACCAATACCAAGACAGGAGTAATTAGAAGCATATATATATATATATATATCGCAGAAATTAGATGAAACCCTAATGCATGTTAGTTCAAGTTGAACTTGAAAATTTGATTTAATATGAATTAACAGCATAAAGTCATTCTGAAAAATATAACTTGTAATGTTTTACAAATTTATATTGTTTAATTATTTTTCATTTTATTTGTAATAATGCATTCGAATGAATACTGGAAATAATTATGCAAACAAATAGTTCAAATAAACTTTTATTTAACTTAAAATATATCTCTGGTAATAATTTTTGTCTGTTTTTTTATTACGTTAGTGTCTGCATACCACCATAGTTCACTACAATAATACATAGTGTATCGTTTTCATTTCAAAATAAAGGTATGAAATAAAATATAACATACCTCAATAATATGATACGGTTTTAATCATCTGACCATTTCAAACTATAATTAAGTCTTCTATATTATCATTATCATTATTATTAGTTTCACAAATACAAAAATATCACTTGTAATTAAGATCTAAATTATTCATTATATTTTTAATTTTCAAAATATAATTTGTAATTTCATCATACTGGTGTATATATCCTGTGTTTGTCAGATTCTACAGATTCCAATGTGATTTATTTGTAAATCAGTCTTCATAGATGAAATGTTTTGAAAGTAAATAAAAATTTCATCGATACAATTACCTAATTTTCGTTTGAAGCCTGATAACTTATTTATTATCAAGATCAACTGAAGTTTAATTGAGAAAACTGTGATAAGATTGAACTCAGAATTGAATGTGGATTTAGTTAACACGACTGGAGTAAGAAGCTTTAAGAGTTTCTAATAATCTATCTTTACTGATTATTTTGGTTCCATTTATTATTTTGCAGTCAAAATATCAATAACATTACAACTTGTAAATAATATAAGATAAATCTGAAATAAAATTATTAATATATATTATTATTTCATATTATAAAATGATACTATATATATATGAGTACTTCATCAGTAGTTTGTCATATTTTATATATAAAATTATCTACTAGTTTATGCAATAAATTATTTTCAATCTTTAAACAATGAAAAATATGATTAAACATAAATTTCAAATAAGTTACAAAAAATTCTTCTCAAAAACTTCTTATATATACACACATAACTATTTTAATTTCACAGTCACTGATCAGAAACTTGGGTATTTTTACTTTATTTAAGTTAGAACTAAAAAACACAAATTGCATATGTTACCAAATGGTATATGCTTGTAATCAAGACATGTAAGTCCATTAAATCTTTTATAGCAACAAAAATAAACACATATGCATTGTAATGAATTAGTCTCTTAAAGTAAGTTCAAAGAAACTCAGTATATCTTTGTAAAAAATTAAGATTTAAGTTAAACCTAATCATCACCTTCATTATCATTATTTTTTGAAGTTTATAATTAGAAATACCAAATTACTTTGTTTCATTATTTTTTATCATACATACATAAAGTTATTTATATATTTATTATATATAATTTGTGCTATACTGCTTAATTTATTTTTCTATGTTATTTTCACAACTTTTAACCTCAAAATATGTAACTTTATTTTGATAGATTTGAATTTCATTTTGACAAATATTAAATGTACATATAGAAATTGTTTCTTCTTGCTACACTGTTTTTATTGATATATAAAATGGAAAAAAAATATTACTTACATATAAGCCAGATAAAAATATAATTGTACAAAATATGACTGTTCCAAGACATTTGTATCGACAACGCTATGACCATTCACCATACTGTATCAC
>JABFQC010005137.1:0-11938 GCA_022817085.1 Psilanteris sp. ZL-2020 | reverse complement strand
TCATGTCAGCCGGTGCTTAATGGGACCCGCCACTTTCGGGCTCCATAACTACGGGTGTGCAAAAATTGTTTTTGCGTAGAAAATATGGCTGAGCGCATCGGGCGGCCTTCGGCCACCCTCACAAGGGTTCAAATTTAGAGAGTATGTTGCCAGATTTATGCGTCCTCATAACCACCGTTTGCACTATGTATATATATATATATATTTATTAGATGATTGATCTTAAACATGGATCTTTCATATACGATTTAAGTACTGAGATGATGAAAATATCATATTTAATAATGTATGTAATTTTAAACATTTTTATCTACCAACTTTAGGTTATTACCTGTTTGATTTGCTGAATACTTCTTTTTTTAATAATGTTAATCACAGAGAAGACTTTATTACAAGTAAGGCTATACGCTTTGATTACTCAATTTTATTTGATATAAAAAGAATTAAATTCTTCGTGTATTTCTAAAACTGTGAATGTATAATTAACTGCGAATGAAATAATTATCAAGACTTGTAAAATATAAAAGAATTATATCACTAAATATACTCTAGATTATGTAATTTTCATTCAGCTGATATACAATTAAGCTCACGAACATTGTAATGACAGCCAGTAATACTGCAGAAAGTATGTTAAAACTTGTTGGACTGAATCAGTCCTACAGATATTTTATGTTATAATCTGAATGTAACAGTGCATTTTTAAATGTAATACATTTATTTTATAATAAATCTCATCGATCCATTATTATTATTCATTTAAACAAAATTGTTGAAAATGATTTTATGATTTATTGTTAACATTTATAATCTGCTAAAATGTATTTATGAAAAATGTGATTATTAATCAATCAGACCATAAATTAAAATATATAAAAAGTATTTAAAAAGAATTGTTAAAAACAACAGGATTTTACGAATTATTATTATTCATTCGTTAGCATATATAAATGCTTATTTATATGAACTAAAATAGATTGAAAAAATATTACAGCAAGTTAACTTAAATTAAATAAAATTATTTAATAGTTTAAGAATATTTTGCAACTATATTAGTTTACTAATTATTATAATTGTTATAATATATTTGTTTAAAAATGATCGTAAGGCTTTATCTGCACTATATTATTAATATATATAATACAAAATATATTCTAAGTAAAACTTAGAGTTAACTTTTTCACCGCATCTATTAGCTTCGAAAAAATCTCCTAAAAGTCTCCTACTCCTGATCTCCAAACTGCCGTACCCACTATATGTAGAGATTTGGATTCAACGTACAACAAATCAAGTCTCCTTGCCTATGGCTTTTTTTTGTCATTTTATACTTTCTTAACCAGTATAACTATTTTCAATTTACACCCAAAGTACGTATTTGATGTTCATTGTCTGATGAAAATTTAAATAATTCTTCCGTCAATATTGTTTTAAATTTGTCCATGAATAGATTTTCGTTCTTTGCTATCTCCCCTTACATGAACCTATAGGTCATCTTGGCAAAAGCCTCCTTATCTTCAAGACTAGTGTGTAGTCCCTAAGGCAACCGTGGATGTGCTGGTATTGAGTCTATAGAACATCCTCTCAGAATCATTACTTCAACGTTTTCCTGTGAAATTCTTACAGATCTGTTTTCCACCTTTTTCCACCATATCAAGACTGTTTACATACCAACTTAGATCTATAAATTGATTATCTAAATTAAAATAACGCAATTTCAGAACAAATTACAGTTCTATACCCAGATTTTAAATTATTTCTTATATTCTATATTTCTTATACCCCTCCTGATGAATAATATTGCAATACTATATTACTTACTACTGCTATATTTCTAGAATATACGAGTTTCTAGAATTCCAAAAATATTATTTTCTGTTTAAATATCAATTCTCTTTGTATTTAAAAAACAAAGTTTATGTTAAAAATTGTTATAGAAGAAGAGCAATCGTGGGTAAAATAAAGGTTAAAAAAACATTACTAATCTGCATTAAAAATTGCTTAAATAGCATAATTTCTTAATTATTTTTAAAAATCTTTCTACTGCGTATATTTCAATAAATTTTACCGAACCTTTGTTTCGTTAAACGATCACTTTTTTATCCAGTAATTTTTAATGAAACTTTTTTAGCGTATAACTTTCTCCTTCTTAAAAGCCGCAAAGATAACGTCTGCACTGTAAAAATCAACATTATAAAATGTTTTATTTCAAGACATTTTAATAGAAAAGTCGTTAAAAGTGTCGTATTATTAGACACTGTTTGCATTTTTTTCTGAACAATGTCTAGATTTAAAATACTCTTTTTAATAATGCGGTCCCCTTACTTATATGATTTTTGAAGGGTTGCAGTCTTGTGTTTCTATGCTCTTCAGCAACAGCCTTATCATTTTTTGTTCGTATTCGTTATTATTTTTATCTATTAAAATTGTATAAAAATTGTCATATATATATAATATATAAATATCTTTATGTAACAGTTTCAAACGTAAGAGATTTGAGATAGACAAAATAAATAAAATACAATTTTTTATATAATACATATAATAATTATTGTTTATACAAAATGATATATTTTATAACACATTGTTTAGCATTTGCAATATAGTTGTAAATTGTAATAAAAATTGAAGTTGTTATATTTTTCATTTTTTAACTGCCAAGAATTTCATGTAAAAATAAAAAGAATTTTTCGTATCTGATAATTATAATTACATTTTTTAAAATGTATAGTATATTTAGATATTAATTTTAAGTTTTATATATTAAACGTTACTGTACTTATTCTTATATATTAATCTCAACATTTAAAGTTTGCTAAAACGTATTTTTAACAAATATAATTAAATAAATTAAAATAAAGAACTGCAAACTTAGTTTGATCATAAATCATTGCAGAAATATCTTGGAAATAAAGTATGAGTTCAAAAGTACAATTTTTCGTCAAATCAATAAATCTTTGTTAAGAAATCATCGCTGCAATAAGATAAATAAAAAAATAACACAGAAAAAAAGACAGGATTCCAAGACAAAAAAGTTGAACGAAATTCGGAGAAAAGAAATAAGTATTAAGTTAGTACATTGAAGGACAGTATTTTTCCGGCAACATGAAACTCAAGCCGCAACGAGAGTTACAACGAAGTATCAAATTGTTCCTGGTACATCACAATCTGTGAGAAACGATATTAAACTCGTTGGTAAATGAAAAATAATTCATTTAATTTTCAATAGGTTTTTACTGCTTTTAAATTTTAATTAGTTCTTGATATGAATTAAAATTAATTATTTTTTCAATGACTTATGCTACTTATGAAATTGTTGGAAAATTTCTATAATTAATTTATTCATAATAATTAATTTATTATTTATTCAATAGAATAAATAACGTTCATAAATTACGTATAATATTAATAACCATATTATTAATTATTATATAACGTATAATATAATATTATTATTAAAAATGGAAAAAATATAACGCGTACAAAATAATAAATTATAAACATAAACAAAAATTATTAAAACAAATATTAATTATGGCATGATTTTTATTGTAACTGAAATTACTATAATTATAGAACCAATTAAAACAAATATTCAAAAGACATATCTAAAAACAATATACTTTTTGTTTATAACTTAATAAAATAAACCTTATTACTTTAAAAACAGTACTTGTAGTGCATATGTCAACTGCGACCTATAATTGAAGACTATATAGTGTATTTTCAACGTATATACTTCTTAATTTCTTAGAGAAAATAAATAATTTTTCCATAAATGGTCCAAAAGAAGGTCAAAATAAAAAGTTAACTTTATTTAAAAATAAATCGTATTCAATTGTATTCATTTCAAAATTTATTATTACACAAGGAAATTATTTTTATAGTTTCTGCTTGCTATCTACGTCATATAATAATCACTTTAATTACAAATTTTAATAATGATTTTTTTAAAAATGAATTTCAAAAACCAATATATTATTATGAAACAGAAATATTAAGATATTTGAAAATAATTTAAACTGTACAAATGTTATAGTTTGTGTTAACGGTTTCCTAATGGTTGTATTTAATATGACTTCCGTTTTATAAGTAATATACTACGTAACTCCAATATGATTTTATCCATGCGCCTTTTTAAGTGACTTATCTCTGTAGACTTAGAAAGTAAAACGAATATAACATGTAGAATTATAGGCTGATAGTGACAACGATAAAAACTGAATGAACTGCAACGACCATCGATAAAAATAAGTGGAATCGTAATGCGAGAAAATGAACAAAAGAATTAGTGCAGTTTGTTGAAGCATCGGTAAAATTTTCTACACATTGATAAAATAAAATAATTATTTAATATAATATACAGATAAAATTATCTGAATAGAATGTATATAATTATAAAAACCAAAAGAAAGTATAAAATATATTATTTGATAAATATCTTTTACAATTATATAATTAGAAAAATATACATATACTTCACATCTAATAAAAGAATTAACAAGTTAAAATATTTGCGATAAGGAACAAATGAATCAACGTATCAATGGGTGTCGAAAAAGTGATGATGCGTAGTAAAAAACAATGATGATCGAAAATATATGAATACTCAATCGGGTAATAATAAATTCTACCGCAGATATTTAATTATAATTAGTTGCTGCAGAAAACTAAATGATATTATCGATTTATAATCATACAAAAATAAAACATCATATTTCCGTCCTAATATTTTCCAGCGAATAATTAATCGATGGTAATATTATTATGTGAAAAGAAATCATGTCGTTCAACAATTTTTTTAAAAATTGAAGTTAAATGATATATGCAACTACAGAAACAAATCAAGATAGATGCTGTTGTCTGATATTATGCAATATGTTGTCAGATATTGATAAATAATAATAACTAAACCAAATAAAAATGTAAACTAAACAAACTAAAAACCATAGTTTTATTATTTTCAAATAATTATAACATATAGTAAATTTAAATAAATTATTCGATTTAAATATGATTTTCAATTTAAAAGGAATAATAACGTGCATTTAAGTATATATACTATTAAATTATAAAAATGTATAATTAATTTACTATTAACGACGAATATAAGTACGCTAAATTTAACCCAACTGAATAAAGCATTTTATGAAATACGTTTATTCACTGAATACTACAATTTTAGTTTTTCATTAACGTAAACAATCATAAATCCATAATTCATTAATCAATAATTTATAACGGTAAATTTATTAAAACATTTTAGGAATATAAAAATCTAATTTTGCTTATATAGTACACAATCTTTTGTCAAGCATGTTTTAAAGCCCGTATTTTTGTATTGTTTAATTAAATATATGTTGAATTATCTTTATCGTAAAATGCATTTCATGCATTTCCATAAAATGAATGGAGTAAATAATTCAAGATCTGCAAATTAATAACATTTATTTGTCATTATACGGTTTAATCGTATTCATTTAGAAATAGAGAAGTGTTCTTATTAATTTGCATTTGACATGTTGAATTCATAAAAGGGATTTTTAGTTACCAGACATGCATGTTTCATGCCTCTGACACTGAGACCGTCGTTACTCAAAGCGTCATCTCCAATAGGACGAAGTTTTCAGAAGTTCGTAACGCGACATTATCGAGCAGTTCATGCCAGTTTTCATTACGACAATCGTGTAGATATCTCAGTTCCTTGTTGTCAGATACGATCATATTGAAAATATCGACATTTCTGTTTAAAAATTAGAGTTAAATTAAAACTATTTACTGAACCAATGTTTAGAAATTTAATTTATATTAGCATTTATATATAAATATATATATATATATTTTAATTTTAATTATGTATTTAATTATGTATAAAATTATTAAATACTTAAGAAAAGTATAAACATTTAGTTATTAATTTAAAATAAAAGTATAAATGTTACATACAGGTTTTTTAAAAATACAGTGTTTTACAAAATTTAACAAAGACTGTAATTAAACAATACAATGAAGAATTAGTTCTATTAATGATTATATTGATACAACAACAAATCGCTGAACAAAATGACAGTTTAATAAAAATTTTAGGCAAACATTGTACAATCCTCAGTGTAATTTTATGATTGTTTGTACAATAATAACGGAAATGGAGCAATTTTTTGCAAAGTACGGAACATTTTACTAAAGTTTGTTTTATTCAACAATTAATGTATTGTCTAATAATTCTGAATGAAATAAATTTTTTGTCTGCAAACATTATGTAACACTAGTTATATTGTAACAAAAAGTTTATTATATGCAATAAAATATACGATAAAATAAAAATTATTATATGTTAATAGTTGTTCGCCTCTAAAGTGTAAAATAAACTTTACTGCATATATTCTTACATGTATATAATAAACAAATTCAAAAAGTATATTTACTATGTAAAACTAACTCTACTTTATATATAACGCTTGTTAGAGAAAAGTTGTGAAACGAACAAACGACTACCAAGTAATTGTAGAGTTTATTACCGTAGTAATTTGCCGGTTTTTACGGATGTAATTGTATTATTTTTCATTAAACAAGCCGACTACAAGAAAGAATTGAAATTAAACTTGGTTGCCCTCATTATTTTTCCACTTTTTCAGAAATTAAGGCATTCCATTTTCTATTCTTTATTTTACAGCCTAAAAATGTGCATAAACTATTATAACACTTAATTCTTATATTTGATAAATTTAAATCGACGGTGATTATTTATTGAATATTCCTTTTTTATTTTTTCTTTTATTATTTTTTCTTTATTCGTTTTATATAACATATAATAAATTTTGTATCTTATTAACAAATGACAAAATTTATACTTTGTAAACTTAAATAATAATGTATTTAAATAATGATTAATATTAGAAACAAATGAAAAATTGTACATACATGACACTAAATCATGAAATTGGACGTCTATTCATTTTCTTTTTCTCAAAGACATATACACATGTACAAGGATAACATTTTCATGTAATTTGCTAATCGTGTAAGAAACGGGGTTGTTTTCTGATGTAACAGGACAAGTCCGACAAAAAGGATCATTTGTAACGCAACTCGTGCTTTTGACTCTCATAATGGTAGGCATGTATTTGTCTCGCGTCAATAAATTACGTTTATACAAAAATACAACTTTTTTCATATTGCGGTAAATTTTACAAATATACAAGTTGTTGTTATTTTTAATTTCAACTTTGATTTTAATTTAATTTATAATAGTAACAAAAATATATATTGCCCTTATTATGTATTTTCTATTATATTTTTGTATACAAGAGAAAAAATATTTGAAATTTATACTTCAGAATCGAATTTTCATCCTTTTAGTCAATACAGTATGTGCTTTGTTTGTCAACTTGATTAAATTTTTCCTTCGTTCGGTATGAATATTATGTCTTATAAAAATAATACTACATTTGCGCATCTATTTGTAATATCGTTTGAAAAACCAATTACATTTACAAATTGAAGGTTATTAAAGTAATTTTATTTTTATAAAATGTCATTATTCATCACTTATGTATAGTAAATTTTTATTAAAAAAAGTAGAAATTTCTGTTTATTATTGCTATATTAACATTAGATTATATTTTCAGTAATATTAAGAACTGTATTTCATTTATTTGCTGTATTTATACTCAATAAAACTCATTAATACACTGAGAGAAAAAATGGCCTATTTTGTTTTTTTGAGCTTTCAGCACAGCTGCAAAATTGAATTAGTCCAATTGAAAATTCAGTTATTTTGACGGAACATGGCAATCGATTACGACACTTGAACTAATAAATTTAGTTAATTTTACTGAAATTTTCAGTTGATTGAACTAAAAATACTAGTTATAATTATTTATGAATATCTTAGTTATTTTAAGTGAAACTGACATTTAAATAGTTTTAACAAAATTATTTTTTCTCAGTAATCATTGAATTTAGATTTTATTGCCTTTGAATATATAGAAAATAATAATATATCGATAATTATATATATTTAATGTTGTACTTTTACATATATATATAATCTATAAAAAGGATAATATTTATTTCAGAAGCCCATAGAGCATTAGAATTGTTAGAAGATTATCATGCGAAGTTAACAAGACCTCAAGACAAGCAACTAAGATTGGCTATCGAACGAGTCATTAGGATCTTCAAAAGTAGACTTTTCCAAGCATTACTAGGTGAGTTGCACAGTTTTCTTTAGTACGTGAAGTTATTTTTACAAATCATGTTTTAATAACAAAAGTCCGAATTACAAAAATAATTTATATTAATCCCGAGGCGATATTTTAGTTTTACGTTACTCCTACAGAACCTTCATTACCACTCTTTAACGTATTTAACTGTTCAAATTCGAACATTAGGCTTTTTTAAGATATATAAGTCCTATTTAAGACCTACACGCTTCTATAGCGTCTCCCAAATAGCCACAAATAACTGCTTCTATTGGAAAAACGGAATATTTCGGACGGTTTAGGGGCTAAGTAGGTGATATTTTTATGCGTTGTTGATAACTTATAGTTTATAAGTAGGAGTTAAATTTCACCTTGGGATATTTACTGATATTACTTTATTAGTAGTATACTAATATGCGACCAAAATGTTTGAAAAATAAGTCAAAACTACTAATATAAATAAACGGAATTTATTAAATAATTAAAGTTATTAAAATTATAATGCTTTTTTTTATATATTTCATATGTAATGTATAACGTTTCGTAATAAATCACTCAATAAACATAAATTTTGCATTTATATTATTAGGATAACGAGATAAGAACTTAATTTAATACGAGCTTATTTTATCAGGATTACGATGTTGTGATTCTGCATTCGGGCAATATCCTATACTATATACTAACTAAATTTGTCTCTTAGTGGACAGCTTTCGTATGTTATGATTTTACGTTGAATACGTGCCAATACGTCGTGTAATCTTAAAGGCATTGTTTCAAAATGGAATATATATGGATGTATGCTTATCGTCCTCTAATATCATGCAGTTAGGATACACCATAATAATGCTCCCGATTTGTAAACGTTTTGTTAATGAGTAAAGTTCATTGTTCCTATAAATTTAAAGCAAAAGTATAACTTTTTACGTTCTTATTAAATATGTGCCGTTTAAAAGATTTTAAATAAAATTTTATGTTTTAAAAAAACAAGTTATTATTTAATTAGAATAATGATAATTAATTGCATTTATTTATATTCTATATTATATTTATATTAAAAGATATATAATACGATATATAATGTACTATAACTACCTATGTTTAACCTTATCAGAATATAATGCATGCGTACATTTTAATTGTTTTATATAATTATTAAATATACTTTGATTTTTTAATATGCGACCTATGAAGAAACCGCAATTGATATACTGTAAATATTTTTACTTTAAAAGGTATGTATTTTTTAATAGAATAAATGTTTTACAACTATGTAACCATAACAATATCAGTTTTATTAAAAATTACAATAAAGAATATAATATTGATATAAAATCCCGCACTTACATGATTATACTAAAGAAGTATAAAAATAAAGGATTATGTAAGTATATAGCGTTTAGGATGTAATGATGAATGATACAGAATTAATCAATTCATATTAATAATTTTTACATTAATTTTAACATATCCCACGTGGAATTTCTAAACATAATGTAAAAAGATTCAACTGATTTTACGTTGGACCAATGGTAGTGCCAAGAATTGCCAAGGATTCCAATGCTGGACCAATAAAATCTATTGTGAATACCAAGTTTACAAAAATATTATGTTGGCAAGAAACAATTTACTGAGTTGAACTAATATTAGCAATTGACTATATAGAAATTTCCAGTCATTCTAATGCCGAAGCAATGTTAGCCAAAGCATATACATAGTTTTATGTTGGGTAGTAATGCTATAACAACATTCTTGTAATAAAAAAATAATTATTTATTTATTAATTATAAACCAAGTACAAATTCTCTAATGGAATTATGCTGGAACATCGTTGACAGTTCAACGTTGTAATATATATTATCGAATCAACGTTGGTTTATACTCAAAAGTACCCACACAGAAAATACCGACGAACTAATAACATTTTCGCCCATTCAAACGATAATTTAATGAATTTGGAAGATTTTTCTATTTGTCCAAAATTGCCATTTCTTTAAAAAGTGGTTAATATTAATGTTTAACTTTCAATCTATTATGACTTTTTATGAACATCGGGTGGGATCATAATGTCTATACACGCATTTTTGATTGATTTAAATGAATTACTTGAAAATGGCACGCAGAAACGTCCGTTTCATGAAAAAATTTTATTTTTCAATACCGCCATTTTTTAATTTAAATCACTTTTAACTAACTATTTCGGGTGTTTTCATACTTATAATAAGTATATCTGGTTATGTGCAAAGATTGAACGATTTTGGAAGATTTTAATTTTTTCGTCAAAATAGCCATTTTTTAAGGTATACCCCTTTTAATTTTTTGAAAAAATGGCTAAAAATGAATTTTTCACTTTCGATCTCTTATGACTTTTTATGACTTCCTGGTGGGATTGGAATGTCTAAACACGTATTTTTTATTGATTTAAATGAATTACTGGAAAATGGCACGCAGAAACGTCCGTTTCATGAAAAAAAATTAATTTTCAATACCGCCATTTTTTAATTTAAATCACTTTTAACTAACTATTTCGGGTGTTTTCATACTTATAATAAGTATATCTGGTTATGTGCAAAGATTGAACGATTTTGAAAGATTTTAATTTTTTCGTCAAAATGACCATTTTTTAAGGTATACGCCTTTTCATTTTTTGAAAAAATGGCTAAAAATTAATTTTTCACTTTCGATCTCTTATGACTTTTTATGACTTCCTGGTGGGATTGGAATGTGTAAACCCGAAAATATAACTGAAATTTTAATATAAAATAAACCAAACTTACACATACTTAAACATACTTTCAAAACAAATCTCATAATTTATAGTAAAAACGTACCATATAAATATGAAAATTTCTTTTATATTTATAATATACTACGTTTAGTGTATAATATATTTTGACTATAATTTATTCCATATATTTGTGTTTTGGAAGTCTACGTCCAGTTTCGTTTATTTTAAAAGAAAATTTCAGTTATATTTTTTGCGTGTAATATAATTTTAAATATCAATTTCAAAATATATATTTATAATTTTTCAAATTGCATTTTTAAGTACACATGTCTAATCTAATAGAATAATATTAGTAGTATACATAATATTGTATGCATCATAATTTTAAGAAATCTAGGGAATACTTAATAAAAGCTTACAAGTGTAAGACGATTTTTGATAAAGAAGAAAATATAAGAAAATATTATTATGAAACTGAAGCTTGTCAGATGTAACAACAACATTCAAAAACTTTGTTCCTCTTTGGATAAACATTTCAATCGTAAAACTAAATAAGGCATTTACTTTAACTTTGAAAATTAGTACTCCAAGCTTTATAATTCATAATTTAAATAAACTTCGTAAAACTTCAAACATAAACTTCAAATCCGAACTTTTTGAACGATATGAAAATTGAACGATAATGACATAAAGAACTTTTGATTTAAGTTTGATAACCGTGAGATAATCAAAGAAATGACATTACCTCTTTCTATTAGAATTAGATGTTCAATACTAGGAGTCGCACGTTTTGTTATAATTATAAATAATATATTCTTTATAATATATACTTAATTAAATTCTATTAATTATAATATAATTATATTTAAATTATGCGGATATGTTTTTTATTATAAATTGAATTTTATAAATACTTGTTTTTGTTATAATAAATCAGATGAAATAAATATAGCTATTATAACTGATGACATTATGATCTACTTTAATGCAGCGTTATGAGATGTTGTTC
>JABFQC010005136.1:0-11939 GCA_022817085.1 Psilanteris sp. ZL-2020 | reverse complement strand
ACAAAAAGTATTAAAAATTACTCATAAAATATCAAATTTGTGACAGTAGTGTTCTATGTTGAAATAGTACATATAAAATTAGTAAAAATTACGTGTATTTTTGTGAAAATTTCTGATATTTTATGTATTATTTCAATATTGAACATCACTGTCACATATTTGCTATTTTGATGAGTACTTTTTAATACTTTTTTTTCTGAATTAATATTGTTTTTCAACAATTATTGCTCTTAAAATAAAATGATTTATCTAACATGTACAGTGAATATATTTTTAAGAATCATGAAAATTCAACGTTTAGTATTTTATGTACATAAATTTGTTAATATCATAAATTTAACCAAATGTGTAACAGATTAGATGTACTTTTGAAATTATTTGTGAATAAAAATTAAGATGCTAGACTGATAACATACAATATTTTATCTGCTTAGAGAGTAAAATAAGTAAACCATAAGAGGGGACTGTCTGTCAGATGTCTAAGTATAAGATAAAAATAAAATACAGGTAAAAGATGGTATGTAATAATTTAAAATAATTCCTTTTTTATTTTAGCAATTTAATTTGAAGTAGTATTATGCGAAATACTTATTAAATGAGGATTTACTTTCGCTATTAATGTTGTGTTAGTCTATTAATAAATGTGTAATCCAATTCCAAGTCATGTTCAATGCATACGATTAATCAATATAATAAAGTAAAATTATATATATATCAAAATAAGACAATGTCATTCATTTAATATTTCAAATATTTATATTTTTTATTATATTATTTATATATTACTATTAATTTTTCTAAATATTTCATAATAAATTTTAGTGTTAAAGATTTCAAAAGTAAAATGTTTAAAGTAAGTCTATTTCTGTAATGACAATGTACCTATCATCAAATATTTATTCAAATTTCTGTGTACATGTCGTACTGTACATATAGATGTAATTTTCAGTTTGAAATATACATTTGTTGTACTGGTAATTCTTTTTGACCAAAATTAAATGTTTTCTTAATAAATACAATATTTTTTGTATAGAATGCTTTACATAAAGAGATTACATAACATAAATTAAACTGACTTAATGATTTATATTAATGGATCAGTTTACTTTTAAAATGCATGCAATTTATTTCTATTGAAATATAATATGTAAATTACTATTAATCTTATTGGTCAAAAAATTATTCATCAAGTTTATGAACAACGAATGAGTAATTAAAAAATCCTATAAACGAAATAATACATAATTTATAAGAATTCGTATAAATGCCTGCATTTATCGCTTGGATTCTTAATCATTGTTAATTATTCCACCATTAAAGTCATTAAGACTCAACGAATTCACACATTTTCAACCTTATTCTAATTAAATAAACCGCTCCTTAGTGTGGCATCATTACTAAATAATGAAAGTTTATCCATAGCAACGATAATCTTCTTTGAAATAAAGAACCAATTGATGCAACCCAATTCCTTTATTGCTGTTTATATATCTAAAAACTACATGCAATTCAGTCAAATTAATTAATTAGTATCAGACCATATAGTGCATAATATAAGGTTGATTAAAATAAACAAAAAAAAAGCTTCATACGTTTTATAATTAAAAAATGTTTGTGTTTCAAAATTAAAAAGCATTGGATTTAATATGTGTTAGTTCAGTCTGAATTGATATTGCATTTATAATTAATAAAGCGTGTAATTATTACTTGCCAAAAATATGCAAGTAACTTAGTTACGAATGAAACTGAAATGAAACTGATTCTTCATTAGCAAATGGACAAATCACGGTGAAATCGAAGAAAACACGCGGAAGTGCCGCTATTACGTGCATATTTACGATTACGCTTCTTATTGTAATACAGCATAACGAGTTTAACGTAACAATTGATAGTATCTGAGATTTTCTATAACTAGGCCTGCTTTTGGAAAGTTCTTATTTTCTAAAAAAAAAAACGTTTGTTTCAACAATTATAGTATTGTACAACTTAAATAAAACAAAAAATGGACGTCATTGGTTAATACACGATAAAAAAATAATAAGACATTGGAAGGGTAAGAAGAAAAATAAAAAGAGAACAAGAAGAAACAAGCCGACTCGAACGATGCGGAACGGTCATGCTCGAGAGTGCTGACAGATACGGCGCTTTATTAAACCAAAGTTTATGATTAAATAACAGTATCACGTACGTGAGCCTATAGTATCAATTTAGGGCTCCTCGAACGAAACGAACATTCAATTTCTAATAACGAACAGTTAAAGTTTGACGTGAAAAATACAGCGTATACCCCTGACACCACAAGTGATGCATATAAAACGAATGTTTATTAGCGTTTAGAAATAAAGTTGGAAGTTATTATGGCTTGGTATAAACACACATAATTTTGATAGTGTCAAGGAAATGTTTAAAGAAGTTCAAACCATCAATTTTAACGTTAAATTATGCAAATCATTTGTTTGTAATACACTACATAAAAATTCTTTGTTTGCTTATAAAAAACATGTACAATCATACCAACAAATGAAAAGAAACATTAAAATAATATTACCCAAACTAATGCATAGCCAGTGTAAAATTTGAGATTTTGTCTTAAATTTATTCATTGAATAATATATTTCAAAAATCTTATACTTATAAAATCAATTAATTTAAAATACAATATTGCACATTCAAATAATATTACATACATAGTATAAAAATTGATATACAAAATATTAATTTATGTTTAATGAGTGTCTCTACCGAATACATCTGTTTTACTTTATATAATATTAGTATAATAAATAAATAAAACAATTTCAAATTAAAAATAGTATCATAAATAATTCAGAATTCTTTATATAATATTTATAATAATAATTTTACTAAAAAATAATATTTTTTTCAAATAACATAAAAAGCCATTGAGTTATCACAACAAATATATACAAACTTAAATATTCATTTTATGTATTGAAAATCATTAAAATAATTACAAAATAATAAATATATTTATTTATTTTAACATAAGGTTATAAACAAACATAACAGGTTTATACTATTGTAATTTTTAATTGACAAAAATTGATACTGTAAACTACTTCTTTTTATAATTAATAATAATATTTGAAATTGATAGAATAATGTTCCCTATATCTTGTTTATTATGTTTCTTTCTCTCCTTAATAACCACAATAATACAGTAATTAGTGGGATTCAAATAACGTGAGTTGGCTGACTTCCTCTCTCATTCATGTCCTCCACCTTGCAACGAAATGCGGCCGAAACAATGCGCTCCCGTTAAAAATGGCATATCAACGGTGTTGAAGAACGCAGAAGATCTTACTTTCGTAATGACTTTGTTGCGCAATGGCATCGCATTATTGCCACGATGTACACATTTGTTACTTCGGCAATTACTTCCCTGGAAAATATTCGACCGCAGAAAGGGTGTTCCAGTATGAAGGGTGTTGTCAAGTCAAACAGCATCTTACTCTTTTGTTTTAGAAGAATCATCATAAAGCACGATAACCACTTATTTTAACCACAGTGTTCATAAATAACTACGGTACAAAAGATTCTGTGAAAACATTTGTATAACAATTTCTAAATTGCATGCAAAACCTTCTTTATAGGTTCCTGTATAAATATTGATCTACAACAAAAATACATTATTAAAAAAGTCAAATAAATCATAATTATTTTATTTAAAATTGTTTTTACAGCATTATTATATACATGCAATAAATTAATATAAAAGAAAAAATATAATAATTCTCTTATTATCACCAAATTAATAATCATTCAATATGAAATTATTTGAATACGTTTACCTCAGTTGTTAAATATATTTAGATTGAATATAATAAACTTTATATTTACTTTGTTTCTTATAATTATAGAAAAATTTATGTTAAATTTCTAAGGACAAGCAAAAGAAGCAGATTGAAAAATATGTAATGCCTAATACATCATGCGATGTAAACATGAGTGAAGCGGATAAAGGTGCATGTCGCCCTGTTTTGTAGTGACGCCTTGTACAAGCTGAATATAATAATAACGATGCTCTAAGGAGGTCGTGACTCGATCAACTAAGCATAAGAAGAAGTTCCAATACAGCACCCTTGTTTGCTCCATGAAAATGTTTGAATAACGACCTAGTAAACTTTTTGAACATAGTTTTATATGATTTAAAATATATAATAATTTCATTATACAATCAGTAAAAAAAATTATAAACAAAAAGAATACAACAGGTTAGAAACATGCAAAACATATACTTATAAATGTTCATATATTTTAATACTTATTTCATAATTTTTAATTAATGGATTTATGGTTAATATTGTTTGTAATAATTATTTGTAAATTATATCATTATGTAAGAAAAGCATTTATATAAATTGCATATCACTGTTTAAAGATAATTGAATCACTGTCAATTATTTAGTAACTAAATACTCTACAGATGGCAGCACAAACAATGGTGACTCTCCTATGGACTCATGCGTGTGTGGTTTGTTAAATAAATTTCACAAAAATACATTGTTCCTTCATAATAAATAATACTTATTTTATTGCATAATAAATTAACACATTAATTGTCTTAATTTTATTTTAATATTAATTGTTATCATACTAATTAGTAATGAAGCACATTTAAAAAAATGCATATATATATATTTATATAACTAGATTCCTATGAAAAGAATATTATATTTAAAATGTTTGAGTTGTTTGAATTACAATTACGTTAAGTAACTTGTCAGTTACATAACAATTTAAAACTATTATTTAATTATTTTGAATTTAAAAAGTTAAAACTTACAATCATTTATTCATCCATTGTGTATTAAAAAAAAATATCAAAAACAATAATGTTTTAAAAAATTAAATGAACGTGTAATTTAATTTGCAATACTAAATTGTCATTATGAGCAAATAAAAATGCAAAAAAAGCATTTTAACATTAATTAAACATAGCAAATCCAAAATCTAATTATATACAAATGTATTACTCATAAATATTTAAAAAGTATTTCATTAATACATTTATAAACAAATAATAATTAACTTTTGAAGTGTACAATGACTTGTAACATAATATTAATAAAACAGAAAATTAGTCACAGGCCAATGTCAGTTTGATAGATATCAATTCCAATACATCTTTGTTGTGTCAGTTTCCTTTCAAATATAATAAGCTAGTTGAAATTAGAAGTAACAATAAAAAAAGTCAACAGCAAATTTCAACAAAACAAAATGTCAAAGAGACTAGATAGACATCATTTAAAAGAGTATTCTGAATTACAAAAAATAAAATAGTAAATACAAAAAAATCTACGAGAGGAAACAATGATCTGTCATATACAAAATAACAAACAATTACATATACACGTTTATCAAAAATACCGAATGACAAGATTTAATGAAACAACTCCCTTTTCATCGGATAGATACAAGATTAAACATTGGAAGGGTAGGGCTAGCGTCAATAATGTACGTTTTTTTTCTATTTTTTTATAAACCTGTCTGGACAAATAAGGAAAGTCGCGCCTCCACGCGAGTACCGCTTAATTGTGGACGCGACTTTTCACAATAACAAACGTACGAACAGAAACGCCACGAAACCGGGCCAAGACGATGTTAAACGAAATTAGTACTGACTTATCGTAGGTGGATTACGCAGGCTACAATTTTGTGCCGAAAACGCACGCAAAATACTTACCGAACTTTGTGGAGAACTGGAGACGCTCGGAGATCGTTGCACCGTGACCAAAGCCATTGCGGCCGCCGCAAAGTTTCATCAAAAGCACTCACCAACACGCCACACTCACGTACACGAAAATCACAACATTAGGGGACTGTCAAACTAATCATTTTCACGCACATCAAGCAGCATCACACTCGCGAGCAGCCATATTGGATACATTGCTTTCATCGCTTCAATTTCGCGCTTGCGCGCAAACGCCACACGCGCGCGTCAACTTCAACGTCAGTTCAATTTTACCATTGTTTATAATAAACGCTACGTAAACAAAACAATTAAAACTCATCAAGTATCAATTATTGTTTAAAATAGATTTCATGTGTTATGAGATTTTTAATACCTTGAAAAATTTGTTGCTAAAAAAACATTAAATTTGTATAAAAAATAATGTTTATTTGCATTTCAAATTGAAATATTGTTAAAATGAAATAAAGATAGCATTCTGTGTTACCTTACCTGTAGTAAAAAAACATGGCATAGAAAAGCGATTTTAATCATACGTTTTTCGTTCTTTTAATTATAATGAAATAAATTTTGTTTATGAAATTTCTTTTTTCACATTATCAACCTTGTCTATTTTTGTAATATTAATACCTATTGGCGATTAATACAATTTTGAGTTAAATCAAGGCTTAAATCAAGTGCTCTGTTACATATTTTAAATGAGAAAAATGTATTTGAATTAAATCAACAAATGTTAAGTTTTCCGAATAAAAAGAAACAAAAAAATCAATATATAACATAACCTTATATGTTTCATTTAGATATTATCCAATTCGGAGTATATAAATAATAAGTTGTTAAATTTTGTTACCAGAGTTTGAAATTATTGGTATAAGTCGTTATATATAAATGTCATAACTCCTTGTTGAATTTTCTTATGGATAGCTAAAACGAATAATACTTATATATATATAACATTTTGTCATTTCAAGTACTCTAAATTATAAAGTATATAAATATAAGTAAATCCAAAATAATATTACATCGACTGTCTTTGATCAACGTAGTTGCCGTTGCATCCGCTAGATGTTAACGCAATCGAAGCCCAATCGGTAAAACAGATATTTGTAATTATAGCAATTATAGCAAGAATGTGTTGTATGTTACTTCGTTCACTCAGAAAACGCATGATGACAGTAAAGATTGTTCTCTCATTCGCTAAACTTTAATCCAGTGAGGCCAACTGATACGCTTTATTAGTGTTATGGTATGTTTATTATAACAACCAATATAAAACCCAGTTTTAGAAGGTCACACGTAAGGTTTTTAATTAAACACTGGAATAATTGTATAACTCGTTTTTATAAAAAAAAAAAAAATTGCCCGTGGACTTTAAACGGTAAACTTGGATTGTGCATATATAGCGTAGAAATAAATTTCCATATTTTGTCCTGCGTGAAATAAAATCGCGACGAAAGTTTTACGCATTAACTACGATATTTAATACATAGAATATTTAATAGTGAATAAATAACAAAAAATAAAATAATTTATTAAAAGTATTATTATAGAATATAATAAAAAATGTGCTAAATTTTTATTAACGTTTTACTCGCATAAAATTCTTGTAAATTATATTTATCGTACGCAGGGTTCTTCAAAACGACATATTTCCAGTATAAAATTTCACCCACTAGAACTAATAAACCCGATATATAACCAACCGCAAGAGCTACCAAAGCGCCTTGCAATTTCCGGAAATTCACTAAAGCTTTCATAGGCTCATTCTCGTGTTTCTTTTCTACAATTTTCAGCCATTCCATTATATCGCTTAACCATTTTTCAATCAATCCGACCTCGATTGCATTTCTTATCTGAAAACATACTAATAATAACTCAGAAAGAAACTGAAATGATTGTTTATATATATATATATACATATATATCTGATTGTCTATACGTATGTATCATATAGGTATAGCTGTATAGACACTATATTTATAATACCAAATGATCCACTTGAAGTTTCAAAGCTGAATTCTTATCCATCCCGAGAGATATAGGCATATATATCAGGCACTCTCGCATCACATGCAAATTTCGATCACTCACTGCACTTTCATTTTCCTTCGCAGATAACTCTTGGTTTTCTGCTTCCAATAACTGTCGCGTAACTCTGGCCTGTTGAAGCAAATAGATATTTTCATAATACGCGAATTGCCCATTAGCCACAAGATTGATCGCTTCAGTCTCGTTATTTATAAACTCGAACTTAGACCCGATTTTTTGTACATTCGAATCATCCGACTTTTGAAAGATGCTTTTAGTTTCGTGAATCCAGCTTCCGACGCCTATCGAACTTTTGGCCAATTCCGCCATCGTATCTATCGTCTTTCTGAAAGCCAACAACAAACTTGTTCAAACGGTTGTTATTTGTAAAATTGCAAACTGTAATTATTCGTGGAATCGCCATTAATGATTACACTGAGAAAAATGAAACATGAAAAATTACTGTTTATAATACTACACGCACAGACGTATTTTGTGGATACAAACAAATTTTGTTTCATTCAACAAAACAGTTTTGTTGTTATTTAACTAAACAAATAGTTTTGTTAGATTAACAAAATATAATTCAAATTCGATCATTTTGTCATATTGTTGATGTTTTTTTATTTGAATCAACACATTCATTTTGTAAAAGCATATTAAACATTTCAGTAAAACTAAATATTTACGAAATATTTGATTGAACTCAGATACTTCACAAACAAATTGACAAAATACGCTTAACAAAATAATTTTTTTAATTCAACTATATCATTTTTGTGCGTGTAATTTGGGGCCATATGATACAAATCGTCAAAAATTACTGTTTTTAACAGAAAAAAATTAAGTTATTTACATAGGCATTTACTAATGTATCATAATATATTACTGTTAAAAACAGTAAATTTTTACGATTTGTATCATATGGCCCTAAATTAGTATTGTTAACAGTAATTTTTCATGTTTCATTTTTCTCAATGTATTTTGCGATAAAATATGTTCCGATTTAATTCTTATAAGTCAACGTTAGTGTGGCTCTCCGCGTAAACGAGTACAATCGTTAATTAAACAATCGTGGACTTTAAGTCGGTTTATTTGTCAACGTTAATATTATGAATATATATATATATATATATATATATATGTATATATATCGCATGTTGGGTGATAACGCGCAAACGAAAACACTCAACTTTTCAATTGGATTAGCTAGCGTGGCAGTCATACTGGCTCTATAAGCGACGGCTATTAAAATACTGTACATCCACCACCACCCAATGAACACCCTTACAGCCCATGCACGCGGCAACATTGGCAGTGATACTTGCAATAACATGCTGTATATATACAAAGCGCTGTTCTGTGCCTCCGTGAACAAATACAGTCCCTTATTTTCTTCTCGTAAGCTTTCCTGAATCTCCGATTTATGGTCTCTAAAGTCCGTACTAGACGCTTCAAAAGGAGCTTGCCTTTTCGTATTCAAATAGATACTTTTGTTGTAACTTATGTAGTTCTTGTAGAAGAGAGCGAAAAAGTATATTATGGCGCTTCCCAGGATTAGCGTGAATATGACTGTTATCCAAGTGAACAATCTAAACGGAATTAGATGGAATATTATAATTAGTTCCTCTGTTTATTAATCGGCATTAATCAATTTTGATTATAGTTTGAACCTACCTGAAAGGCAGTATTAACAATTTCCAAGACGTGTCGGATAGTAATTCTGGAGTTAAAAACGTCAAACATTCGGTATGGTATGGCTGGGAGAGATCCAACAAACGGTGGTGCTCGAGGGTGTTGTAGAAGTCGCCCAAATAAAAAGTTGCCTTTCCTTCGATCGCTTCTCCAAGCAGGCCATTATACGAGCCGTTATTTTCAACGCCCCATTTTTCAGTTTGAATATTCAGCGGTTTATAAAACACGGGTCGAAAGTTCATAGCTCTTGCAATATATAATATTAACTGCGAATTGAATTATTTATTCAGTACTTTCCAATAACGAGCAATACAAATTATATATGTAATGATATATATATATATATATATATATATATATATATATATATATATAAATATATGATATACGGTACCTCAAATTCGATTCCTAATGCTTTCTTTATTTTTGTTGCATTTTCATTTTCATAAATCGATATTGCATCTTTGGCGACCGCGGGGAAGTGTTCGAAAACAGAAACACGTATTTTTTGGTTCTGAAGATTTGAAGTTTTCATGATAAAATGACTACCTTTGTACATAAAATGTCCGTTGTACCAAACATTGATGCTTTCGGTTAATATAAATGTAAAGACCTGCACAGGGAAATAAGGAGTTTCGAGACTAAACCATTCGCGTATTGCCAGTGATCCTAATTTATGGTAGGCAATTCTGTATTTGCGCAAGAAAATGACGTTTAATATTCTGTTCCATAAGTAATTCATGTTTGGACGCAAAATCCGAAAATCGTGCATTAATAAAAAGAATCCCCGCGTGTCTATTAAACGTTCCCTGAAATTATTAATTTATGAATAAATGTTACAAAAAATAAATGTTAATAAAAATTAACAATTATAATAATATTTAATTTTATTTCAAAGTGCATTTGATGCAGTTATAAACACGAAATAAAAAATAGGGATTTGTGTAAAAACTTATTTTAAAGGAAATATCATCGTCTTACCCCGGGATGATAAATTCCCGAAAAAATAAAAATTCCCAGCAAATCCATACACTCGGAATAATGTTATATTACATAAATTACCATATACTTCTCAAAGCTAATGAAATTACTATTTCTTTATAGCAAATATTTCTATATTGTATTATGCCAGAAATTTATAATAATTTTTACATTTTATAGTAATTAGTACTATATTATATTATTATAAACGTTATTGCTTTAATATTATAATAATTTTTAATTTAACTTTTTATATTAAAATGTTTAATATATATTGTTTGAGTTCAGATGGTTCCATATAAAAACAACAGCTTTGTTTTCGAATATTTGGAGAAAAATGCAATATATATATATATATATATATATCGAACAATAAAAATGTAACATTTAAATTACAATTATATATTTTCAAATAAATATCTTTAATATTATTATCATAATTATAGTTAAAGAACCTTGAAATAATAATAGTGACATTTATTATATACGAAATTGATATACAATATCTTTTAACTACTGTAGATAGCATATAGTGAGTCGTATAAGAAAACCGTTTCTTATATTTATTTCACACTTTTAATCGATAGCTCACATATTAAATAATTAAAAAAAACGTGCATTTGACTTATATTACCTCTCGGCGTACTGTAAAAATGTCTTTACTTGAATTCCATTGGACATCAAAATAACGTACGAATTGCATCCATCTTTTTGACTCTCAAATAAAGTTGATCTGACTTTTAGTCTCATCGGAGATAAAATTTCATTATCGAAAATAAATAACTGCATTAATTAATTATATTTTCTTACATAATCATATATATGTATATTTGAAAATGTTGCATAGAAAAAGTACCCCATTACCTTATACATAGGAAAATATTGTATAGCCCTAACGTAACCAATGTTAACAATATTTTCATAATAAGAGTCAGTGATTAAGACCATACATCTGTTCCGAAATCGCATTTCTTCCATAATGTGTGAAATAAGATTTTGCAATTGTTTGTGCCTGTTAATTTCTTTTTCTTGAAAGTCATATATGCTCGTGCTAAAAAGCGATAAATATATATAGCAAACATAGATATTCAGTATTATTTTCTATAATTTTTCTTACTTCAAATTTTGCCCAGAAACTTTGAAAATATACATTATTAATACAAAAACATTTGTATTAATTTCAATCACTCTCCACATATTATAAATCGTACTAAATTCCAACTCTAATCAAATGTCATGCCATTTGCCATGCAACTTCTTATCGGCAACATGTAGTAAATATTTAAATATCTCATTTATTTACTAATCAGTGTCAAATAAAATATTCTATTTCCTTTAATTATTTATTTGTAGCTGAGACGAAAACGGTAATGATAATTACGTGAACAGATTTCAATAAACCATGTGATTAGTTAATTTAATTAATTTTATTAGCATTTAAAATTTTATTTATATCGCTTTTCTAATAAGTTGATCTATTTTTATTTATTAATTAAAGTAGAGTTTATAAATGATATAATAC
>JABFQC010005135.1:0-11940 GCA_022817085.1 Psilanteris sp. ZL-2020 | reverse complement strand
AGTTAGATGTTTATTATATAAATAGTAAATTATTCAATTATATTTATACTTGGATTATTTTAGTAACATAATTACAGATTATGGATTTCGTGTTTTGACCTTTAACATTAATAAAATTGAGATAGTAAAATAATCGATGTAATATAATTTGTTTAATATAGAAATTATATAAATTTCTTTCATATTTAAATACTAAGTACTAATTTTTTATATATGCATTTATAAACTATTTTTAATTACATTATTAGTAAGTGTATATATAATTTTTTGTCAACTTATTCATATAAGTTCATATTTCATTATATAGATAATATCAAAACTTGTATTTTTGCAAATTTCTGTCATATATTTAGAGTTAAAATTTTTAGTACCTTTTGTTGGTTAATTGATTTTTTTTTTCTTCTAGAATAATCATTTCTAATATGAGACATTTTGGAAAGTAATTTTTCTTATATATAATTGTATAAATAAAGAATATTTATTCTATTACACTGCAGTAAGAAATAGTGAATTATTTTAATTACCTGTAAATTAAAAGAAAATTTATTCAGATTAATCAAAATTATTTAACAAATTACAAAAAAGTTATTTCAATAACATAATTTTAACATATTATTAATAATTGAATAAATTACCTTTATAAACACTACACATCTAAAACATATTTCTATTCTTAACTGTCTTAAATTTGGAAACCCAGGAATTCTAGATCATCTATCTTAAACTTTTTATTTTCTTCTTATATTAACATTATTTTTTATAATTAATTACATTTCGTAATTATATATATATATATTGTCTTATCATCCGTCATACAAGCGCTAAAGCATACTTTCAACGTATATTGAAATCTATTTTTAATTCGACAAAATAAAATGAAGCCTTTTCATAATCAAAAAGAAGAGAAGGGTGAGCAGAGGGCTCACCAAGAACTCATTTGCACTTTAAAAAATGACACGCGATAAAACTAACACTTAGCTTTGGGAAGTGAGGGCGAGAAGTTGTAAAAGAAAGAGGAATGGAAAAATGACTGAAAAAAGAAACGAAATTGGAAGGGTAGTCAACAAATGAACGCCAGCTTTATCGGGCGGAAATGATTTTGATTCAGAGACTTCTCATTTAAATCTGAACACTCGTACTTTAGTAGACTCCTTGCGTACCTAGCAGTTTCTTTAATTGGATTTTTAATTGGGGCGATTCGCGCTACATTAATCTGTCTCCCTTAATACGCTGTTATCTTTTTTACTGTCCTTTACATTAATCGCATTTTTATTCATATTACTTCGAACTGGATTCTGAAAAACACGAAAACAAATTAATTCCTTAGTTTGATATTATTTCTTAATATATATATATATATATATATATATATATATATATGTATCTGCGCATACCGTCTTATTAAAAGACAAATTTTTCTGCACGCGAGTCAACTATAATACTGCGAAATTGTTACAATTTAATGATATGGTTATTTTTTTCATGAAATCACAAGTGATAAGCACTAAAAAAGAACCATAAAACTGTCAAGCTTGGAACATTAATCATTTTAAGAACAAATAAATTCTATTATATCTTAAAGCATATCTATTATGCTGAATGTGATTTCCTTTTGTCATAAAACGATTTAATTTTACAGCATGGAAACATATATTGTCCTGTCAAAGTTTTGGCAATTCGTTTGAATTGCGTTCAAACTGTGAGATAAATTATATATTCATAGATGAAGTATAAAACAAAATGACGCGTTAATTAAAAATACAATTTATTCCTGTTAGAAACGCAATTAATGTCTCAGCACAGCATTAGTATTGTATTCAATCTTCTAGACTCCGAATCCTTAAGGTGAACGTACTCATAATTCACAAAATATAAAAGTAAAGTAATTTATATTATGAAATATAAAACAGATGTTTAAATAAGGTATTTTTCCGTGTTTATTATATTTGTTTTTAACTTTTTAAAATAACGAATAATTATGAAATATTTGGAAATAATTAATCTACAAATATCATTATTAATACTTGCAAAATTAGCATAAATTCTATTTGTTTTCAATAACATACATAATTAAAAAATATGTAACATTGCTGATATATAATTGTACATTTAAAGCTTTTTATTATTTAAAGTATATTTGGAATTGATTTTTTACATATTTTAATATTTTATGCAATTATTTTCTAAATAATATAGATAATATAAAATATTGCACGAATTAATATTTATAATTAAAATGTATTATATATAAAATACATTAAATATGTATATTATTAATTATTCTATCAAACACTTCATTATATTAATTTTTATAATAACTAAAACATTGTACTTAGTTTCATAACATCATAAGAAAAAAAGTATTTTAAATTGTATAATTTAAGTAAATATAATTAATCAAAGTATTCAAAATATACATGAATTTAAAAAACATTGTATAAACGTGAGTCTCGGTTTCTTTTGCAATGTAATCATCTGCTACAAGTAACCTATTAGGATCAAATCGATTCACATTTCACATTAATGGACAATGCTCCGTTACGTTGATACTGAAAACACACTATCTATGGTCGATGAATTGTATTCAAATGTCAATTGATTAATATCACCTGAAATGTAAAAAATGGAAAATAACAAATATGTTGAAGGTTATAGTTTAATATTATTTTTTAATCCATCAATGTGCAATTAAATCTCAGTTCAATAAAGAAAAAAAATTAAAACAAAATTAATTAAAAAAAAAAAAAATGTTAAAAATTCAATTTTTAAAACAAATTCCAATAAACAACAGTTTAACAGACTTAAATTCTTAAGAAAATCTTTAGATAATATTTAAATAATTAAAATTATTTATTTGCATCATAAATATTATACCACTTACGTTAAACTTTTTTAAATCATTATTAATACTTTTTTAATATTATAGTTTAATATTTTAGTAAACTAATGATTTTAATTCCCAAACATATTATTACAATATTAAACATATTAAGCATAATATATACAAAATAGTAGTTTTGCTAATTCTCAAACTGCGAGCAGATAATTTAAATTCATTTAGTATAATACATTATCATGTATAATTTAAAACACCCTTAGTGACCCTTAGTAATAAGTTACATCAACGTCAATATTATATTTCAACGTATAGCGTATTGCTAAACTGTTTCATGTATTTATTGAGAAAAATGCGTCGCCTAGCGATAAAAGCTACAACTTCATAGTCAACCACGGCAGTCGGTAACAATACTTCTAGTGTATGATATACGGATGGTTCCGTAGAGTTGATACTAAAGAATATCAATTTAATTTTAAATAGCTATTTCATGATGAATCAATAAACAATAATATCAATAAACAATTTATTATATATTACGCATTATTAAAACTATTTTATATTATATTTCTATAAAAATTCCTCGAAAATGTCTCATGCCATATGTATCTTTGTGTTTTAATAAAATAATATTTTTTAATGATTATATATTAAACTATATTAATATTATTTATGAAATTATTTGTATTACTTTGATTTATCATTTTAATTAAATATAAATTTTTAGTAGAAGGTTGTTAATAAAATATTAAAATTTTAATCATTAATTTCATTAATTAATATATTTTATCTAATATAAACATAAATATAATTACTATAATTTTCATAAACTTAAATAAGATCTTATATTATATAATTTTATTTGTAAATAATAAAATGATAATGTAACAATTTTTCAGTCATCCTTATATGAGTTTTTATTAATATACGTATAAGAATAAATTTATAAATATTATACTTGTTCTTAAAAATTAATTCTTTGTATTTACAATATAAATTGTTTACTGTAAACAAGACTCGTCCTTGACAAGTTTATATATATTATCTGAATTTTATTGTAGTTTTGTTAATAAATCTATATTATTTGTTACGTTATTTTGTAGTAAAAGGATAACTTCACCAGGAAAATATACAACATTAATTTAATTGTTTACATAAATTTACTTATAGATGTAAAAAGCATAATTCCTTTTTGTTAACTCAGAATAATCTGAATAAAAATAAAATGATATAATTCAAATAATTGTATTATTATATAATCAAATTTATATTGTAAACATTTCACATGATCTTCTCAGTGAGTTTCATAATTTTCTGTTTATATGTTGTTAAAAGCAGTTTATATGTTAAAAGCAACAATAAAAAATTAAAAATAAACTACTTTTATATTATTTGTCAGGAACACACGAAGTAATATACGGAATTGAAATTCTAAAACGGCTCGTCATTGAATGCCACGTTTGTCGGTTCAAAATGACCGTTACTGAAGGGGTAATTAAAAAATAAACGGCGCTTTTCGTACGCGGACGCGCATGCGGGCTCGAGAGATGTAAAATTTGGCCATCGCGAAGATTCAAATGATGCATCAATAATGGACCGGAGTTGGCATAGACTATGAGTTGATAACGCAGAGTGTAATAGGAATGCGAGTAGCAATTCGCAACCGTGAACGAAATCTGTGAATGCAAATTGTGGACCGCACGATTTCCCTTGTCGACGTGAGTTCATGGACTTGGGGCGCTGTGAGTTTAATTATCGGGTTAAACGTAGCGAATGCTGATTCTGATGAGAGTTCCGGATTCGAATGCCTTGCCTCTTATCCCCCTTAGTAGCGCCATCTCTTTCTATGGATACGTGACTGTCACTCTGTCGAGCTAGTTAACTAACTAACAGTCTGGACAGTTAGCGAGTACGGATTGCGATCCGTGGGGGAGATACGTCACGTATAAACCCCCGATGACATTGTTCGCACTCGGATTCATATTCAAATTGGCTTGCGCCGGATTTCGATTGCGATTATTACCAACGTCATTGCTCATGCACGCTGTTTCGAGAGTTATTTCCGCTATGCTTTTCTGCGCGAAATATCTACTCCGAAAAGTACGTTTAACGTTTAATCGCGGAAATGTTTGGCCATTATCGAAGTGTTTCAGAACGCGTTTAAAAGCGTCGCAATTAAAAACACCAACTCAGCTGTGAGCGGACATATGAATATCTTAGGTGTTAAAAACTCGGGTATTAGATCGGCAGTATTTCCGTAATTGCAGGCTCCGACGCATAGGCTTAAACGTCGTAATCCGAATGATTGATATTTTCATCGAGTGTAAAATGTCAGTCGTATTAACTGGGGATATTCAAACGAATGTATTACTTTTGGTTGTATACATAAATTTACGTTGTTTCGGAAAATTAAAAAATGTTAACATTATTGACTGTCCTTGACAAGTCAAAATATAAATATAGAATGCCTTCGTGCGTTTCAGTTAAGGTTTGTGTACAAACGGTTCGAAATATTTTCAAGATACAGAAATTTTAAAAATAATACCAGCATAATTGTTTCGTTTCAGCACAACAATACAAAGTCAGTTTATGAATAAAATTTGTATCTTGTGAATTAATGAAATAATTTAATTGGTAATGTAAACTGAAATTTGTTAATACATTTAATCAACCAATTATCAATTATTTGCATTGTTTTATAACCATTGTTGACTTTCATACTGTTTATTGAACTTTATATTAACCTTCTGTATTCAAACTTTTCCGAGCAATTTTTAGCTATTTCTGAGATTTAACAAAAACCAGAAATGAAAAATTGTTCAAATCCAAAATTTGTGACTCGTTTTAAATGAATTGCGCAATTCCGACAATTGAACAAACGAAAGACCGATTACTTTTTTTTAATATCACAAATTTTTCGAGTGTGTATTGAAATTCAATAAAAGTCCCATGTGTTTTACATATTTAAAATATAATTTATATTCAGAGAGGAACGTCGCGTGGTTAAGAAACATTCGCGATGAGGATAGTTAAGCTTACAAAGTAGTGTAGGGATAGTGGTGACTGGTCCTAACAATTACAGTGAAATAAAACTAAATCAAATCCTAGGAAAGAAAGGGGTTGCTAAAATAAGGCTAGACAAAAATAATGGTGAGATTCAACATAAAAGATAGTTACGGAAGGTAATAGAAAACCGTTTAAAAATAGACCTACTTGGTATCAAAACTCCAGTACCAAGATTTGATTTCGTGACCGATATCGTTACGAGTCTTCGTAGTTCACGTATTCTTCCTGTTGTTTCTTGCCCATCATTTCTTTCCATTTCAACATTCTTAAGTGTAATTGCGTGAATATTAACCAAACCGCCTTGAATTGATCGCGTTTGTGTATGTATTATATGTCAATTATTTTCTTTTTAAATCAATCGGTTTCGTTTTATTTGCCTCGCAAGTTCATAATACACATCGATATATCGATATTTATGATCGATTCATGGTTAATTGTTACGGAATCAAATACGTAATAGTAAAGTAACATAGAATAAATTTTGTATAAAAGAAAATGAAATTCTTTATGCATTTTTTTCATAAAGAACATAAAATTCTCTACAATAAGTTTATGTTAATTTAAATTAAAAGTGTTGTAAAAAAACGTATAAACATCCAAAATGTAAAACAATGCATCCAGAAATAAATATTTAAAACAGAAGGATATTTAAAACTCGATAATAAAGTATTGTTTTGTTACTGTAAAGGTCATCGCAACCGAAAGTATAAAATCGCGACGTAAATAAATTACCTTTGTTTACATTTATGCGTTGACCTTTATCATTGTTCTAAACATTCGACTTTCAAGTTTCCAAAAATCATTCCCGCGGACCGACATTTAGCGTTCAACGTTCGCGTCTTGGTCGCGCGTGCTCGACTTAGTCGTAATTGTTTCTTCGCCATTTGGCTACGCGTAATCAGCCAATAGATAATGAACTATAGTCATTCAAATGGTCGTTGCGAAATGCGACAACATGATTCACAATATGTAAAATCAGATAGCGCCGTTGGTAGCATCGGTTTTACATCGAACGAGAGGGACGCGTTATTATTTCGAAACAATCGACTAACAACCCACCCACCGAGACGGCCATCGAGAATATACGAACGCATTCATTCGCATTCGGGCTCATAATTAGCCCACTGTGAATGTACGTTAATTGGTTCGAACCCTTTTGTCGAGCGGGTCGGAAATGTAACAGAAGCTGCCGGGCTCGACGACGACCCTTTGATTGCAAGACAAAGTGATTTTGGCACGCATGAAAGCAAGGGTTTCATTTACTCTTGATCTGTCTTCTTGTTCATCGGATATGATTAGCATTATTAACCGACTAACTCGTGCTCTTTACCCTCCCCGGTCCATGATCCTTCTCGCTGTAAAGCAATCCCGAACCCTTTCTTTGCCCGCGAGCTATGCGCGCGCCCCGCTCCACGCAACTTCTAATTGCCCTACTAATGTAATCCAGTTTTAAATCTCATCATTCCTTCACGCTTCGCAGAGCGCTGCTAATCGTCGCGAGGATTCGGCCGAAACGCATACGTTTCGTTTCAACCAACGCCGAGAGTTCGCAACCGGGCGTCTGAGCTGCGCAATTTGCACAATCGATGTTTACGCATCTGCATTGTAAAATGAGCCGTGTACGTAGTCAATTGTAAGCAGAACAATTGGATGGAATAAATTATCGTACGCGGCACATTTTTCTGCGCAGGTAATAGTGTAATGAATATTATTTTGTATTTACTATTCTGAATAGTCAAAGGAACAATTATATCGTATAAATTAAAATAGGTATGGTGGAATGGAAATAATAATAATAAAAAAATGAATAGGCTGAATTGTAAAAAGAATAATGTTACTGTGGTCTACAAAGAGAACAATTAGATTCAATAAATTATAATATATTACCGGTAAAAATAGACATTCTCAGGCGAACGTATTGAAATCCTTAAATATCGAAAGCAATTTGACAATTTGTCTATAAATGGAAATCTCAATGTAAACAGAAACAAGCCTAAAGTAAACAAAAACACTGTTATTGTAAACATAAGAATTTTTAATGTAAACAAAAAAAATGAACATAAACACCCGCGTTTCTAATGCAAACATAAACAGAACCGCCACGTATTTATAGAAAAATGCGCGGAAATATTTTTATTTCTGTTTATTATAGTTGCGAACAGTAAACGCTTTCAATTGAAATGAAAGTTTAAAACCCATTGCGCCTCCTTTCAATATCCAACACCGACTGATTCCATTTTAAATTCAAATATAAAAATAGCATCTTGGCCGAAGCCGAGTTCCCGAATGACCGCATTAGAATTCCTCGCAAACCTTTCGGGGATTACGCCGAATCGCGTACGCCGCGACGTACGCTTAATTTGAAGAACGTCGCAAACAAATTTGTTGCGTCGCGCGTACTAAAATGGCGCGCTTAACGCCGCCAGCGGTGACGAAAAGATAATCGATAAGCATCGAGTTAATAGAAGCACGCCGGTGTTAAAATTGGTACAACGCATACAATTTTCAAAGGTCGTTATTCTTGTATACATGTATTACATATAGTAGAAGGACCAAAAGCAAGGGACAAGCATGACGAGTCTAGAGTTGACGTTTCATTCCCGGTGAACTTCCGCACTATGCATACTAACTAGACTTCACTGCGTTAGCTATACTCTTCCGACGTGCCGTGTGCAGGTCGGTCCTTAGGGACTGAAGGGAAGATGAATAAGAGACAAAAAAAGGAAATAGTAAAAGCCGGAAAAAAATGATGTTTTTGAACGTACCTAAACTATTAATATATTTCAGACAACGCGCTCGACAATTCTATTTCGGTGTAATTCATTCGAAAGCAAATAATAAAAACAAACAGATTTGTCATTGCGCGAAAGCGCATTTAAGGAAATGCGCGAACTTTAACGCGGTGCATAATGTTGGCCGCAATTTGACCTTGCAGGTATGTCGTTTGCGTAAATAACAACAATGCGGGTGCGCGTTTTGGTTTGGATAGTTTGACCTTGAAAGATGTGGTTTGAGTAAATAAGAAAAACTATGCGGGTGCACAATTGGGTTTGGATAATTTGACCTTGAAAAACGTTGTTTGGGTAAATAATAATAAGGCATGCTCGGTTTCGGATGTCGAGAGTATTTAGAAATGGATAAATTTAAATCTCGTAGACTCGCCCACCGCGATTCACGCCCTGCTTTTGCATGCATTGAAAGTCATCCCTCTTGAACACCGGCTGACCCTTCTGATAGGGATACTCGTAACTTTCATCCCTTTACTTACCCAAATGATCCGCGTAACCTGCCAATGTAATTCTTTTAATTCCTTCGGTTTGCATAATTATTCGTCCGTTGCTCGAAAGTAATTGGTGGGATTCATTAACGGATTTGACGGTATAAGTTTAATTACCGAAAACAAGTACGGGATTATTTATTCAGTTGGGTCGTAACAGTCTCTTCGGTGTATTGTCACTGAATTTTTACGAACGTTTCAGCCGTTTAAAAAGTAGTAAAAATATTATATGCAGCTTTAAACTGCAAATATATGGTGTATAAGAGTGACGTAAAACATATAGATGGATTTTATCTTGCTTTATTATAAGTGATGTTTTGTTTTATGTCATCAATTTGAATATTTCATGTTTTGATTTTCGGTGGTGTGAGTTCAATGTACATCCTTTGAACACTCTTCAAAACACTATAAAATTAGAAATCTGCAACTTCGACGATTTGTAATTATATTTTTAAATATGTTTACAAACACAGATATATTAACAAAATTATAGAATTAAAAAAACAATAATAATAAAAAAACAAAAACAAAGCAGAAATAAGCCGAAAAAATTGAAACAAAAATCAAAATCAGTGACATCGTAATAACAAAAATTGATAAAATTAATTTGTGGCGAAAAATATTGCGCAAAATCTAATGAGTAAAGTCTTGATAAGATTCTGTATGGATTTGTATGCGCATAAAAACTTATATAGAATTCCATGTAAATCGTACATGCAAGGTCTAAGAAAAGAGGGTGGAATATTTAAAGAGCGCGAGAATCGAAAGCTCGCGCCGTTCTGTACCCTGCTGTCAATACACATGATCTATACATCGTTTCATCGTACCTCGCATGACCTTACCACACACGCACACATTTCAATATATATATATATATATATATATATATATATATATGTACGGAGCCCATACATTGACTTTTGTGCGAATGTGCTTGAGCAAATACGCATATATATAAATTACTACCGCACACACACACATACGAACATCATTCCCGCAGTTACCAAAGCATCGAATTCTTTAGACGGAAGCAAGCCATAGCTGTATCCTAGAAATCAAATTTGCATACATATGACGTTACACATCCAATTCTCTAACACTTTCTAGCTCTGATGGAAATTAAGACTCGATCGGAGCACAATACCGTATCGGAATCACGTATGTCTCGTTTGTTTGAATAATGCAGCCTGTTGTTTTTCGTACGACTTGCATTTCATGAAATTATATTTTTTACGGGATAGAAATACGAAACACCCGCGAACGTGTTTCACAAAAGCCGCGCATTCATTAAACAGCGCGCGTTGCTGTTGCTGTTGCGTTGCCGCGAGTTGGAGCCCCTGTCAAATAGCAACGCCACCGAAACAAACGCAACAAACAAGCCGAGCCCGAAGCGAACCCGTCAAATAGCGTAAACAAAGCGTCCGAAATGAACGCGAAGGCGTGTAAACAAATGGACGAAAAAAGTAAACACGCAAGGTGAGCAAACAAAACGTAAACAAAAACAAAAACAAAGCAAACAGGGCGAACACAATAAATGTAAACAAAAGGAAGCAAAGCCAACGAGGCGAACAAAAAGAACATAAAACCGTGTAAACGAAGCAAACAAAGCAGCGCGATTGCTTGCAATTTGGCGCAAGTCATCCCTTCCCATTCAACCCCATTGACGGCCGCGGATAAAATCCTCGACCGTAGAGATATGATTGAAGTGGCCGAGGACCCCAAGCAGCAACGCAAAAACAGCTTAAAGCGACACGTTCGTAAGTATAACGATCAAAGTTGAAGTGTAAATATTCGGCATGTTCTGCGGAGGTATGTAAATCCGATGGCCACTGATCGTCCTCATAAATCTCATCGATTTAGCTGCTTATCTAAAACCGAAATAGTTCAATGTTAAAAGGAAAGGTCTCCAGCTGCGCTGAAAAGCAAAGAGATCCGCCGACCTATGGCCGTGTCTACTCGATGTCGACGAGTATATACACCTATCGGCTACCATAGCCCACTTTATAATTCGTGAAGCTGTCTCTTTTTCCTTTCATCTTCTATACGCGATGCCCTTTTTCACTTATCTCAAACCCAAATCTACCGAAATGCAAGGATTCCCTCTCATTGATTCCCCGAACCAGACACTCAGTTCCTTTCTTCTATTTTTTTCCTTTCTTCCTAGTTTTTCGTCTTGTACACGAGTTTCGGCGGCTGCCGATCGCTGTTCTAATAGATGATTTAAATTTTCGAAAACATTTCGCCAACCAAGCCTCTTCGGGGCGATCCAAACCCTGCCTTTATTCGCAGTTTTGCTGGTTTCCTTGTTTTTGCTCGTCAGGTTTTCTTCTTTTGCCAAACGTCAAAACCACTCAACTAATGGTCGGGATTGAATGGAAGTGGGGGTAACTTTATTTATTATTTAACTGGTACCAGTTGTCTAAAAACGGTTTGTGGTAAATTTTAAACTATATGAGTACAATTCAGCAAGAATTCAAAAGACTTGCAGCATCCAATTACAAAATTATTGACGTTTACTATATGATTGTTTATACTACTTAAAACTGACTCATATATTAAAAATTTGTATATAAAATAATTGTATAGCTGGGTATAAATTTATTTATAATTAGTATGTAAATTAACGTTTAATATAATTAAATATTATTTGTAATAAATGAAACAATTTTTAATTTGAAGAAAATTTATATACTTGTTTATATGTTAACAATTAAAAATCTGTTAAAATAATTTGTTTATCTTTACAATTTTTAGATATAAT
>JABFQC010005134.1:0-11941 GCA_022817085.1 Psilanteris sp. ZL-2020 | reverse complement strand
GTATTAATCCCTAAAATGATGTATAATATATAAAACATACATTTATATTAATTAAATATAAAAATAAACATAAATTTTCAAATATTAATTTTTTTTATTTTATTTATATTTTATTTTATTTTTTTTTATTTATTTATCACAAGTTGCGCCTCGGAAGTACCCTATATGGCCAAAAAGATTTTACTTTTTATATGAAAATGTTTATAAAATTCATAAATTTCTAAAATATAAAATTCTAAAATAAGACTTTAATACTATCTAAATTGTATATTTTATTAATACAAAGCTGTCAATTGTTGTTTACATTATTTATTTATAATTTATAATTAAATATATTTTATTATATTATATATCATTATTTAATCTCAACAAAATTTTAAAAACTATGAAAACATTGATCCTTAGTATTTGTTAATATTCCTAGATTATATTTATAGTGATAATTAAGGAGTAAAATGTTATAAATTTTACAAATATGAATATATTTAAAATATACAAAAAATATATATATATATAGGAATATTAACAAATACTAAGGATCAATGTTTTCATAGTTTTTAAAATTTTGTTGAGATTAAATAATGATATATAATATAATGAAATATATTTAATTATCAATTATAAATAAATAATGTAAACAACAATTGACAGCATTTATATATATTATAAAGATAATGTATATAATTACCAAATGGATCAAAATGCATAAATTCTAATTTGTCAGCTAATCTTTCACGAATTACTATTAATCTATGACCACTGACCATACTTTGAACTAAAACCATAATATTTCTGAAAAATAGAAAGAATAATGAATATTATGAATTTAAAGTAATTTATTATATCAATAATGATATAAACATATTTTTCAAATATTCTATACTACAATCTATCATATATATATTATATTTAGACATTGTTTACTTACTTAGATTTTGCTTTTAATAAAACATTTGTTAGAAACATTTTTCCAATTTAATTGTAGAATTTTGAAAGATTATATAGTTATCTGTTCTTTAATACGCAGTATTTTAAATTATAATTTTTTATAATTATTTTGTAGTACTTAATAATATAGTCTATAAATAAGACCTTAGTATTTGGTTTCATTGGAAATAAGGTTAAGATAGATATTTCTTCCAAAGAACACTCATTGAAGAAATTGTTATCTACTGATGATAACAAACGTTACTTGAAAAAAGATTAATTAACGAAATTAAAATTTTTTTTTTAGTTAAAATGTGTAGTATTTACATAAATGTGTATTTTAGTAATTAGTTTAGAATATAATTAAATACTTTGCGCATTGCATTCTTGTTGATATACAACTTAGATTTCTTTATTTTACAATTCAAAGAAAAATTAAATCAATTTATTAATATTCTTCAACAAATTAAATTAACTATTCATCTTTAAATAAAAGTGTCTCAATTATTGGATATCCAAATTATTAATTTTATGATTTTCTTTATCTATAAATAAATAATTAAAATTAAGTGTTTTACTAAGTTTACTTATCTAAAGAATAATTTAATATATATATATATATTTAATATATATATATTAATAATACTATATATCAGGAAATAAATAACATTGACAACATTGTAACTAAAGTAAAAGTAATCATAAATATATAGGGGAAATCAAGATATTTATTTCAAATTAGATTGAGGTACAAAAAATTCATATTAGTTATTTGTAAACCATATTGTAACAAAATTGCTCGATAATATTTAATTAATACAATTTCGAAAACATATATCATTTCCCTAAAGTAAATTTAACAAGAAATATAAACCAAAAATGATTTCTATTAAATTAATTCTAAATCTCTTTATTCAACAAATTCATTCAAATATCAAACATACAATACCAATATCAAAAAATTACAACTATTAAAAATTTGTTTTTCATTTTCTCATCTTATTAATTCCAGTTTCTAAACTTATGAAAAATTAGGATATTGCATACTGAAATAAACAAATTGTATTTTAGCTCAATTACAAATATATATTTTTTTAAATTCTGCAACTTGAACATAATATTAAAATCCAGCAAAAAGCTGTTTCTCAATTGATACATTTTTAATTATTATATTCTGCTTATCTAAATTGATTGAAAATATATAAATTCGTACATAATTATAAATATTTTATCAAAATAGTAATGGTATACATTTGATGTTTTTTCATAAGGCATGGAACCCAAAATCCCTTTGTATAAATGAATTATATAATATTTAGTCATTGTTGGCTTGTCTCATCATTCGATACAATTTAATCAAACCGAAGAAGTTAGCCACGCGTCAGTTGAAAAGATTCGACCTTTTCCTTGGCAAAAACCTCAAGTCTTTTAGTGATGGTTGCAAGTTCAACATTCTTCAGCAGCTTAACGTAACTGACTTTACGTACTGCCATAATAATAATCCACGTTGGAATCAGACTGCTCATGAGTTTTAAATGCTTCTCAAGGTCAGCTAATGTCATCTTCGTTCTATAAGAATTATCAAGCTTGCTTAGTAAGAACTCCAGTGACAGTACGTTCTTTTTCTCTGAGACAAATATATTCCGAAGTAGATGCGCCATTGAAGGTAGTTGTGCATACATTGCAATTTCTTTATCTGCATAAGCTGGTCGTGTCATTTCTTCTAATGCCTTTGCTGCTTGCTTTGCACGAACCTATATATAGCATATATATTTAATCATATAAATATAACTAATGTAATTAAATATTAAAAATAAATAAAATAATAAGTTGAAATTATCCTATAAAATTTGATCTCAACTGTAAATAAATTGTTATTGTAAAGTTCAATGATAATATACAATTTTAATATGAAATAATAATCAGATAGTATGAAATGAAATCAATTTAGCAAAAATAATAAATTTATATCCAAGACTTAATAAATACTGTAATATATTTTACCTTTTCAAGTAAAGCTTTTGGAATACCCTTTAGCATCGAATTACTATATTTACTCTGAACTTTAGGAGTATTAGGTGGAGTATCAATCACTGATGTATTTTGAATATCAGCAGTTTTTTCAGAATTTAATACTTCAGTTGTTTGTGACGACTTTGAAGTCATTTCAGAATCAGCCAATAATTGTAAGGCCTTTTCCATACGAGTATTGCAATTAAACATTTTCTTGGCGGATGCTAAAATGTACAATTATACCAAATAAATATTTAATGAAAATAATCTTATTTAAAATACGCGTAATATTATTATTTAGATTATTGATGCCTAATCAATGGACATGAAAACACCCTTATTAAAAGTTAGCATACGCTTTAATAAAAATTAGTATGCTCTAAACATTAATGTAACCTTCTCAGAGCAACAATATAATTCTACACATTCGTATCTGATATTTATATTTTGATATATTATAATATATATTTTTAAATTCATAATTTTTACACACTTTATTTTATTATATTAAACTTACATAAAACATCAGCAGCAGAGCGATGTACTTCAACATTTGGTAGACTTGGCAATTCAGCTTTCTCAATGGGTTTACAAGTATTGACATCAAAAGCTGGATGCCATCTAGTAAGATCTTTTCTATTAATTTTCATATCCACGCTTTGTAAAAACACGTCATGTTCATCCATAACTTTGTCTAAGAGTAAAGAATACATTTTGCGACGTCGTGTCAGCAAAACATTTGGATTCATGCTAGCTTGTAATGCAGTTTTTAAGATGTTATCATGGTCAATATTACTAGGTTCACACATATCCTTTTTCTCCACTGATGGAATTAAGACCAATTCATATTTATTTTGTTTTGAAGCTTGACCATACTGATGATATTTCTCTTGTTTGAATTCATAAGCTTCTGGATAAATATATTTAATTTGAGCTAGATGATCTAAAGTCAAATTACGACGTAACATTTCTTGAACTGATGGTTTAAGCTTAGAAAATGTTATAGTCTCATTGCGATTAAATAGCATTGCACTTATCTAAAAAAATGTGTTTATTTAAATAGTATAAACTTTTAATGTAATAATATTATTTTATAATGTAAAATAATTATATACTTACTGTGTCAATACATCTAAAAAGTTCTCCAAGCAATCTGTAATTATCAGGTAAAGCAAACTCTTCTTTTGTTGCTAAATCAGCAAATCTCTTATATGCTGGTTCTTTAATTGGTGTAACTTTTATAGGAGATGCAGCACTTTTTTTTGGAGTCATTAAACGATTTGGACTACCAAAACTTGGATTCTGAATGGTTTTCACTGGACTCATCATTGCTGAACGAGATGTTTTTTGAGGACTATTACAATTGAATAATATTTAGAATAATTATTAGAATCAGTAAATAACAAATATTAAATTTGTTTAATAATTTTTTATAACTTTTATAACTAAAAGCCGGATTATTATAATTGCAAAACACTTTAAAGACTACTAACATTTTATTGAGAATGTTCTTTTTTATTAGTAAAAATAGGTAATTAATAAATCATTAGAATATAAATGTATAATCAATTATAAATGTTTAATTGTCAAATCAGTAAATCAATATACAAATTAAATAATTAATAACATAATTAAATTGAATAATAAGATGATTAATTAAGATAAATATAATTGAAAATAAATGACATTTATTTATATATTTTTATTACCTTACAGGAATCTCTAATTCAATGCTTTCAAATTTCTTAATTTCTGGTTTATTTTGATATACGTCCTGTTTTTGTTCCTTTTTATTAATAGTTTCCAACTTTTTATCCATTTCACAAATCTTGTTAATTCTTGCTCTTAATTCATTTAATCTTTTTGAATTCATCAATTTGGATTTAATTTGATCTAAATTAATATTTTTTTGAGTTAAATTGGATACATTTGAAGATTTTTTGGGTGTAGTTGGGTTTGTATTAACTTCCAAATTATCAATTGTTTTTATATTTTTTTTAGGAGTTATTGAATCTGCTCGTTTTTCAGACTTTTTAGGAGTTAAGGAACCTTTCTTCTCGAATGGAACAACTTTTGCCTCTTCAACTGAAGCTTTCTTTTGAAAAGTTTCACGGATGTCGGCTTGACCTTCTTCCACTGAAATTCGTCTAGTCCTTGGTCTTCGACTTTTCGGAGATATTCCTTTTGGTGAGTCAAATTGAATATTTCGCACAACGTGCAATTTTGGAGCATGAGATACATTAACATTTTGCTCAACTATTGCCTGTAAACAAAATGAATATATAATTAATAAAAATAATTCTGTAACAATAATATAATTTTAAATTATACCTTATATTTAAATTATTATAATTAAATTATAATTTATATTTAAAATATAAATTATTGATATTATATAATATCATATATTTAAATATATAATAATATATATATTTAAATTATATGATTTTCATTTAAAAATTCATTTTATTCCATTTTATATATAAAATCTAAATTTTATATTATTAATTGTTTTAATATCAAAAATAAAAATTTAATAAATATTAAATCTATTTCTTTCTAATTCGTTAATAATTAAAATGTTATAAATTATATTCATAATAAATTAAATTGTTAAAAATTTAAATTTTATATAGATCTATATTATATTACTTATAAAAACCATTAATGAAAGACATTATTTCAAAATTAAATATTGATTGTAGTATTTATAAACAATAATCAATTATATAATATTAGAAACTAGATATAAAACTTAAATAATATATATTAAATATATATGATATAAATATAAATTTAATTAAGATATCTATTTGTAAAAATTTTGTGTTTTAATTTTATTTGAATAAAGAATGTAATACTAAATAAACTTCTAAAGTATTTCAACATACAGAAAACATAATTAATTGATTTTAGCTAAAGTGAATAATTTTAACTAGAATTTAAATAAAAAACATATTCTTTAGTATATATATCTTTAAAAACATTTTTTAATCACAATGATAAAAATAAGTATGAAAATAATTATTCCAATTATATAAAATATAATATTTTTCATCTATTATTCCTTATTTTCACTATTTTATAACTCAATTCATAAAAAATATAAGTATGGATTCATATAAAATTGATAATTATATTTATTAAAAAAATATATTCTAAATCTTATCTAGAATGTAATAAATTACACTTTTAATAATATTTGGATTTTTTGTTATTAACATAAATAAGTGAATTGGAACATTATTTCAAAGATAAACATTTTTTATATCCATCACTTATTATCATTATAATAAAGTGAATTAAATACACAAGATAACAAATAATAATGACAAAAATTAATTACATTTTTTAATACAAATTAAATATACTCATTCATATTTTTAGTCTAATGTGCGATGTTGAAATAAATTTCTATTAAGAATAGATATTTATAATATCATTAATTTCAAATAAAATAGCATATTAATAACTAAATAAAAGTTGAATAAAAATTCTGACACGTCAACATCCAATACTGAATTTCCAATTTTTGAATTCATTATCATAATTAAAATATGTTTCAATTAATTTTAAAAGTAAACATAAAATTATAAAATATTAATAATTACTTTATAACAAATTATTTTAAAAAAACACAAAATAAATTTATTAATAGATAATAAACTCAGAAATTAACAATAAATTATTGACTGGAAAACTAATAATATGTATATTTAATACATCAAAAGAACAATAATAAAACAAGAATTATATGAAAAACATTCTAAAAGAAGTAAATACAAAACAATTTTCAAAAATTCGTTACCTTCTCTTCTGGAACTGTAGTTAATTTTGAAGGGGATTCTTGGTTTTTGCCACTATAAATTTTATGCACCGCTGTCTTCGTCTGATTATGATCAAGGATCAAAACCTTATTTTTGCCACGTGCCTCATCACTTGCGGGACGTTTCCTCGTTGGAAAATACGACTCTATCGAAGTTTGCGACATGTTCCTATATACGAATATATAGTCGGTTGAAAGCCGCAGAACTTCTGAGATATGTGCGTATCGAATATACGTTAATTGATACGCTTATAAAAACACGATAAACGGACGCACAAACGGTTTCAGCTACTGCAACGACGCTTATATAAAACTGCGCCTTTTGATATTTACGCGCGAAAAGCACTTACTGACATTTAATGTCCACAAACATAACCAAATTACTTCAATGTTTCATAAACCGTTAAGTACACCTTCAAGTTCAAAACAGCTTGAGAATTTGAGATTCAAATCGTTGTTCTATATAAACATGCTCAGCCAATTTAATGATATGTGTGTTATGCATTAGACCATCCTTCTCTTTCCATCACCAATAGAAAGATAAGGAAGAGAAGTCGTTAAACTTTTCGCATTATTTTTGCCGAACTTTAACTAATTGTAATAAATATATTAAATAGGTGGTTCTTCAATCGATTGTGACAGATATTGCAGATTTCTTTAAATTTTCGTTAATTTATTCAATACGTTTATTTTTCGTGTACACCCAAATTTTCTCATTTCTGTAGAATTTATTTAATGTTAAGAAAATCAATTTAACATAATATTAAAAACGTAAATAGAAAATATCAATTGAAATTTTATATTTATTATAGAAAAATAATTTCTCCTCAACAAAAATGTAGGCAAATTCCTACATTCTATTAACCCCCCCGCCTTTATTAATCTCCTTAAGGGGGTTCTTCAAGTCTAATGTAACGGAATCGTGTTTTCTTTTATTGCAGTATTAAAATTTACTTTTTTATACAATACAAGAATTTGTGCACATTTTTTAATGATGGGAAAATATTTTTGTGTAATAAATATAAATTTTCAAATAAAATTCTTGACGTATTTAGTAAACTCCTTTTTGTTATCACCTCTAAAACGAATTTTCTATTTACATTTTTAATATTATGTTAAATTGATTTCTGTTACATTAAATACATTCTATAAAAATAAGAAAATGTGCGTATACACGTAGAATAAACGTATTGAATAAATTAATAAAAATATAACGAAATCTGCAATATCTGTCAAAATTGACAGAAGAACCACATTAACTAAAACTTATTGTTCATCTTTTATTAACACAAAGTATTGTAGAAAAACATTGAAATTTGGCGCTTTCAAAAAGTAACAATAAATAGTTTTTATTGAAAAAAGACACACTTATTTGAATAAAAACCTCTGTCCTTTATTAATGGAAAATATTCATACTTTCCAAAAGCGGCATAATTGAAATACTAAGAGTATGTTGTGTCTTATTTTATCTCGTATTGAAATATGTTGTATCTTTTATTAATAATATATAAGTAGTACTATTTTTAAACATTTCATATTCCCGAACCGAACATAGATATAACTATAATCTTTTTCAAAATTTATTTATATTCCTACACTATGCTGTATGTATGTATGGATTTTGTATGTATGTATTTTGGTACATACATAGATATGATTTACTATAACCTCACATTTGTCATGTGATAATTATTTTGTTTATAGTTTGTTTCTTTAAATACTTTTATTAATTTGACTTCGCAATAAATGACAATATATACAACTTTTGTTTCAAAGTCAGTGCATTATAATTTATTATTAACATATAAAATGTTATGAAATCGATATTAAATTATGTATTTATAAATTGGAAATAATTTGAAATATTAAAATGAGTTTTTTAAGACCTTTTCTGCAAAACCACACAATTGTAAGGTTCAAAATAACTAAATACATGTGTCAAAATACAATATATTAAAATACTAATATTGAGAACATTTAATTTATTTTAACATTTAATATAAATAGTAATATGTTCAAAATGTAATAGTTTCAATTTTGATATTATAATTTATTAATTTTTAAATTATGATGAATGAAAATTGATAATATTGTAAATAACAAAATAATGAATGATAAATAATATCATGTTAATAATTTTTTTCTTATTTCAGAAAACAAATTATACTAAAAAACTATGTCTATATGTCAAAAAAATTAATAATATCAAAGAAACGTTATTTTCTAAAAAATATTTATTTTATACTAATGTTGCCATTTCTATTACTTTATCTGGAGTTGGAGATATTTTGGAGCAACATTATGAAATACTTAAGGTATTATTCATTTATGTAATCATATATTTTATAAAATTTAAAATAAAATAGTTAAATTATATTATTTATTATATAATACAAAATGATTATTAAATAAATAATCACACGAATGTATAAATTATAATTAATTAAAATAGTATTATAGGATAATTTAATTATTATTATTGAATACATTTAGATATAAAAATAAAATATAACTTAAATTACAATAGATACAAACAAATTAAGATCTATCTATATAAAAAAATTAGTTTTATATATTTAAACTATTATCTCACCATTTACATTTATAAACAATATTTTAATATTAAATTAATAAACACTAAAATAAAAATGATATAATTAATTTTATTATTTTAATACTTCAATTCAAGAAAAAATTTAATTATATAAATATTTTAGTAATTTACATTACAACATTTATATTAAAAAATACTTTTTATTTGTAAATATCAATAAGTTTGTTTTATCTTATTAATATATTATTAATATTTATATATTTCAAAGGGTGAATGGGACAAATGGCATCCAAATCGAACAAGGAATATGGCAATATCAGGAATGACTGTAGGAATCATATGCCATCACTGGTATCGTTATTTAGATACAAAATACCCTGGCAGAACACTTAGGATTGTTATAAAAAAAGTAATTATAGATCAATTTATCTGTTCACCACTTTGCATCAGTTCTTTTTTCTTAACATTAGCTGTATTAGAACAAAGTACTTTAGAAGAACTGAAAACAGAAATTAAAAAGAAAGCACATATATTGTATATAGCAGAATGGGTGATTTGGCCACCAGCTCAAATATTTAATTTTTACTTTTTACCTACAAGATTTCGAGTTTTATATGACAATACCATATCTTTAGGGTATGACATTTATACAAGTCAAGTAAAACATGACAAATCAAAAAAAACATAACCCTAATGAAACAATATATTATACAAATTGTCCTGCTGGTAGGATGATGTCTAAAGTACTTTTAACAACTTCAATAAAAAATGCGGAAATGAGGAAATAAATGTTGTTTTATATTTTTATTTGAAATCAGTACAAAATTATAATACTGAAATCGTTAAAAAATATTCTATGTACATATTTATATACAGATTTAATAAATTAATATTTTTAAAAACATATCTATTTTGTAATTACTTGTTTAACTCAATTGAAACCGATTAACTTTAAAACATACCATCGTGAATTCCAATTGGCACAAGAACTGCGATGAAAAGTAACAAATTACGTGCAACTAATCGCCAATCATTTGGTACAGCATATGGAGCTAATATACATGTCAGTCTATGTATCTACAAATTAATAAGCAAATGCTTATAAATATAAAATACTAATTAAATATAAATATTGAAGTAATTGATAAAATATTTTGGAAATAATTTTATGTTACAAAATGAGTTATATCAGACTTAATATGCTTTAAAACTTTAGACATTAAACTTTAAATAATAAGTACATTATGTAGCACACTTAGAAAGGAATTAATCCTCATACATATATTTTTATTTTTATTACTTACTGAATATTCTTTATTACTTTTTTTATTAATTACTGAATAACTTTAAGTGAATATTCTACACGTTTTATATACGAGCTATTTATCATAAATGCAATTTAAGTTTTTCAATGTAATAATTAGTTAATATAACATTTCAAATTTATCAATTTTCATTTAAATACACAAGTTTAAGGGAAATACTCGTTTTAATTTTAATCGTTTATAATTTATAATGTAAACTTAATTAGAGACGTTAATTTAATTAAAGCATATTAATGAGTAATAAACTATTTTATATATAAAAAGACTGTTAAAAATAAGATTTCATGCATGTGCTAATCTATTGTTGTCACATTTATTTTGTGTCAAAGTAATATCTTTCTAAAATATAAATTAAAAACAAAATAACCTTGTTAACTATAATACAATTACCTCATGACTAGCACAAATGAAGATAAATGATGTAACTAGTAAATTAAGTACAGGAAACCTTGGTAAAAGTACTAATACTCCATGAGAGTCTGCTGCTAACCACACATGACCTTGACTAATTAACGTTTCTAAGCTTATTCGTCCCAAACCTGCTAAAAGAGACGAATGCTTACCTCTCAAGGCAAGCGTTGAATTTCGAAGAATAATATATCCCAAAATCTATTAAAAATAAATAATTTATAAAAATCATTATTCCTTTTGTAAATAAAATATTAATTATATTATATTTCGAAAGTTATATTTACCGGTACAAAAGCAACATATGAATGAATTTCTTCACAATCTGATATAGATTGACATAAAAGTGTAAAAACTAAATATGCTGTCATGCCACCTAATGCTAATAATGGTGCAAAATTGATGCCTGGAATGTGATCTACCCTTTGCAATGCTACTAAACCAGCACCGAATGTTACTCCCCAAGCAACACTATATCTATCAATTCTCCATTTTTGCCACCATTCTCTTATATCATCATCTGTAGTAACAAACAATGCCTTCCATGGTCGTGTCACAAAAATTTTTTCAAAAAATACCTATGAAAAATATATTTATTGTATTTATTACTTAATAAATTTACTTTTTTAAATCAAAATTTAATTATATATTGATATATTTTTATGTTACATATATTATATATATAAATTTCTGAAATGGTGCTTTTGAATATATTAATATAACTTTATCACTTCACTGAGAAAAATAAAACATGAAAAATTACCATTTATAACGCTAGTTTGGGGCCATATGATACAAATCATCAAAGTTTACTGTTTTTAACAGTAATATATTATTATAATTCAGTAATTTTCTATGTAAATAACTTGATTTTTTGCTGTTAAAAAC
>JABFQC010005133.1:0-11941 GCA_022817085.1 Psilanteris sp. ZL-2020 | reverse complement strand
ATAGTATATGTTGATATTTTTAGGGACAGCTTTTGAATATAAATATAATATATAATTAAATTCTTTTCTAAAACCAATTAATATTTCATATAAAACTAAAAATATCGTGATTGTATACTACTCTACATAATTGAAAAACAAAAAGACAAACAAAAAAAAAAGAAAAGAAAAAAAAAAATAATAAAAATATATTATCAAATAAATAATGAATTAGATGTCTATAATTATTCTGAAAACGATTCTAAATATTTTTGGCTGAGTTATCTGTGTATAGAAATCTAATAGCAAAGTATATCTTAAAGGAAAAAAGAAAAGATTCTTGATAAATTTTCTAGAAAAATATGTGATAAGAGCTCGAAATGTGATTTTTAATGAAAAGCGCTATTATAATTAGAATTATAGAATATTTTCGTGCTTAATATAGTTATAAGCAAATGAATTTTTTAGTTTCTTAGTTTAAATATAAGGCATATTATTATATAAAGTCAAAACTACACACTAAATATTTTGTTTCTTGAAAATATGTTTGAAAAGGTAGTAAGCTTTATAGCAAATTTGAAAGTTGATATAAAACATTAGATTAAAGTAAATATTTCACACTTGTTTGAATATTTACGACGCTTAACATAGTAAAACGAACATAATTAAACATAAAATTATAAAACGTCATATACATTTTTATTATTATAAAATATTTTCGTTTGTTTCATAATAGAAAAATTATAAAACATAATCAAGACATTTAATTTAAATGTATTTGTTATTTATATGTAATGTATTTAGTTGAAAATACTTTATATATATATACATATATATATATATATTGCATTCTTATCATAAAATATATATTAGTTTATAAGATGATATATTTTTTGTATTATATTTATTTGAAAGTAGACCAAAAATGCAATATCAAGCATTGTTCCTATTTGACTGATGAAATCCGAAATAATAATAAACAACTAAATAATATTTTTCGCATGATATCTATAACTATGAATGATAGATCATGTTTGTTCTAAATTGTTTCAGGGTACATGAATGTTAATCGAAATGCTTGTTTGTTGATATTTAATAAATTGTTCTCAGAATTGCTTATATTTCTGGTAAATAATGTAATTTATAAATAAGATTTTACTTAAATTATTACAACTTTTACAAATAAAATATTAAAGAATTTTAATTTTATTATATAACATAATAAAATATTAAAGATTTATAAATTTATATTATTTACCAAAAACATGAATTATAATAATTACAAATCTGTATTAATATTAAAAATTATATTGAATTTAATGGCTTTATGGTTTTATATACATTGAATATGGACTATTTAAAAATAATTTGTTAAAATATTGTTATTTATAAGATCTAATGTTTGATCTCATCATTTGGATAGTTGCATTTTAATTTTCAAAGTTTAATAAATACTTTATGTTTGTTTTGTTTCTCTGGCCAGTTAATTTTGAATCGTTACTTGTTTTGTACTTTAAAATTACATATTATTAAAGAAACTCAATTTACAATGTTAAATTTGTTTAAAATTGAAATATTTTTACATTTGGAAATTTTGCATGTTGAAAAATTTCAAACAAAACAGAACATTTTTAATATAGAAAATAATTAAGTAAATTTTGAAATGTTTTAGAGTTCTGAAATTAATTTAAATATTTATTCATAATCTATAAAATTATTTTTATGAATAGGTCCTAAACATTATGTCATTGATCTGTAAATGTTAATATTATTTAAGAAATGCTAAATGACTTACATTTTGTATGAAATTAAAATTGTCGATTGTTTAAATGTTGATTATTTGTTCATTATTTGAATAAGATACTTTTATTTTAAGAATTAGCTTTCGACAGTTTTTCTGTAACAAGCAATTAGTATTAATGCAGTGGATATTACATTAAACAGATATGCACGATGTACATACTTTATGCGTTGCTCGGCCAACTAAATATGTGCGCATTTTCACTTAAACTGCCTTTCATTTACAAAATACATTTTATTATAGCGTCATTATTATTTTTTTTTAAATGTAAGTATACTATTTTTCGAGTTAAATTATCGATGTTGATATAACTATGTATAACGAAGTTGCGTATTTTATTATAATATAATTTTGATTATATAAGAAAGTGACTGATAGAAAATTATTGTGTCTATGTAGTTTATTTGAATTATGTTGAGTACAGTACAACATAATTATGTCAAGCGCGTAACTTGAATGATAAAATAAAGACAATATGCATAATAATAATATAATAATAATAATATAATAATAATAATAACAACAATAAAAACAACAGTATGAACATTCAACTTTAACTATACTTTAGTCTATGAACATAATGATTAAAACATAACATATTGGAATAAAAACTTTCTGTTTAATTATAGAAAATGGGTCATGATATTAGCAAATAATAAATAAATATTTTGGATAGAATGTATTTAGTTTAATACATTATTTTGTTAATACGTTTTGTTTAATACGTTTAAACAGTTACGTGTAAAATAGTATGGTATGTATGGCAAAGATTAACGTTTGGCTTAAAATTATCTGTATAGTTTATTGAATGTTTTTGCTTTGATTATAATATAAAAGTACATCTAAGTTTTATAATATTGCCATATTTTTCTTTTTATTACAACTCATGAATATAATTGATTGAATATGTTTGAACCTTGATACAAATTTTGACAAATTAATACTAACAATGTTTGAAAAATACAAAATGTAATTGGCGCTGATGATTTTAAATACAGTTATACGAATAAAATAATTAAATCATAAATATTGTATTGTCAAAATTCATGTTCAAATTATAGTCGTGTTTAAAGGTCATAGTTGTTTAATGAAAAATTACTAAACTCGTAATTCTTTGTATAGTAATACTATAATATATAACATACATTTTTCAATTATATTATTTAATTAGAAATTTATACAATAGAGTATTCTTGACTCGCCACTCATATTTACAAATTTTAATAAAGTATAATAAATAAACGTTTTTCTTTCGCTAATTATTTAGAAAATAGTAAAAGTGTATACTTCTAAGATGAAAATGAGAGCAACATGTTTAAGAATGTCTTCAGCCAACCATACAGTAAAGTAGTTTTTAGTCGTTGTTAGATTAACTGTATGAAACACAGCTATTACCATATTAAATATCAACTCGATGATCATGACTTCGTATAATTTTGCACAATATGTAAATGCGCAAGAAGGAGTTAGAGAGAATATATATTTATTTTTAATAATTTGTAGAAGGGTGAAATGAATAATAGAGAATGTGTCATTACATTTTGACAAATTTTACGAACAAATTACCAATATATTACCAATAAACCTATGTGTATGACAAATTTTCCCTTTCTGCGTCTGTATGACAACAACAGCTCTCGAATTCGTTGTCGTAGATGTTGTGAACAAATAAATAATTAAAATATATGAAATTAAATATGTCGTTTTCTTTTTCTATAAAATTAAAAAAAATTTCTAATAACAAAACTTATTTTGAATATTTAATAAAAAATATCCATTTTATCAATTTAATATAAAATAATTCGATTTAAGTTATGTATTTAATAAATAATGTTTAATAATTTTATATGTCTTTTATAGTAAAGAAAAGAAATTTAGTTTTTTCATTTTCCGTTCATTTATTATCAAATTACGGACTTATGTCCAATTTACATCACAAATATGTACAATAGTTATATTGTTATAATCCAAATTAATTCCTATAGTAAATCAACAATTTCTTATTTGTAATTCTGAAAAATCATAGAATAATTCTAATGTAATAATTCTAATTTAAATATCAACATTATACTTTTATTATAAGCGGTCTGTTTACAAATGTTGTTTTAATCTAAATTGTGATGTTTACTATTAAATTTATTGTTCTTAAAATCCTCCAAAATTACTTTATATATCTTAAACTATAGTATTAATTTCAGTTATAAAGAAATATCGAGAAATTATGTTTTTGTATAAATAGAATATCGATTACAAAATAATGCGCCTTATTATTTTTCCACGTTTTTAAATTTAAAATTATTTCATTTTTTGGTTTAGAAAGATTTAGTTTTAAAACGATAATAGGAATTTATTGAGTTAGTATTCAAGTCACTTGTATCACCTACAAAAATAATCATTTAATACACTTATATGGGGCGCTTGACCCTCGAACCCTCCTATTTTATTTTATAATTAAAATCTCTGACAACAAACATATTTTGTCGCCTTTATATACTAACAATATCAAAGATTAAAATATAGAAACATTATAAATGTATATTTATAATATATAAAATATGTAAAATAAGTATGAAATGTTGTAAAGATTATTTTATATAAGTATATTTAAAAGTATACACTGAAAAAAATATTAGAGTAAAATTTACTATATTTTATAACGCCCGCAGGATATAATGGCATACATAACGAATATTCTTATATATATAATAGACATTATTATTTATAGAATATCAATTACTATATTATATTAAAAAATGTAAATTATGGAGCAAACCATCCCACGATTACTATATTTTTTCTTTCAGTGTACGAAGTGAGGTTTGTTCAACGTTGAGAATTAATAATAATCTTGTTCGTACCAAAAATTGGAAGTCAAAATAAAAATTTAAATTAATAGTAAATATCAAAATTTCAAATAATAACCTAATTACTTGAAAATGGCCAAATATATTAGTATAAAACAAAGTTTAGTTAGATATGATTATTTTTGATTTGCAAAATTTTAGTTTATTAAAAGAGAATTTTGTAATCTCGATAACACAGTTGTGTTTGGGCATTATTATATAGAATATATGCTTTCATATATATCTAGTTCAAGAAATAATAATGTTCAACAAGAAAGCCATTGTACACTTACAATTCTAATATAGTAAGGTACGTATTCTAAACAATTATTATTATTAGATATGTGAAGGGTTAGTCAGTTTTCAACGATATTGATTGAAAATCTAAACAAATATTATGTATCGCTTGAAAATTATATACTGCTACGACTTGCATAAATAATTTTAATATTCATCGTTTTCACTATATACAAACATAAATACGTTCTCTTACATACTTCAGCTAAATATGCGGATGAGTTTAGTTAAATTTTAAAAATGGTGATTGTGATGGGGAGGAGGTAATAACAAATACGTAGCAAAGGACCTCATCAAAGTGTATTTTTAGGGAATGATCGTTATATATACAATAATATCTCAAATGTAATTAAGTTCTACAATGACCGTCTTAGTAATAGATAATATATATTAAGGTAAGTTTGATAAAGCATGCATAACTACTTGCAGTATTTAAAGGAAATACTAGAACGAATCCAAGATAATAGTTTCGTTAATAAGATAAAAATATTAAAATACTGTTAAAATATAAATAAGTATTTACTTTTGATTAATTCTACATTAATAAATGGAATGTTTATTAAAAAATATAAACACAATGTTTATTTTACAATGTTCTGTAAGCGTAAATAAACTGTGTTCATATAAATTATACGTAAACTTTTGAACTGTTTCGTTATATTTTAAATTATACATTTGAATCTGTGGTAGACAGCGTTAATCACTTTTATAAAAAATATGTGTTACGTATCGCATTTACATTTTAATAAATTGCACATATCACAGACTTAATACATGATGATGCCGCCATAAATTTATGTATCTCTTAGTTTTGCATTTCAGCAAGTGTACTTTTAAACACATTTAAATAATTCAAACAAATCGCAGAAGTAATGCACGATAATATGACTTTTTTTCTTGCACACTAATTATTATTATAACAAAACAAGATATGTTAAGAATATTTTAAAACGATACGCCATACCGAAAATCTGACAATTTTAGCTCCTTTTCCAAGGCGCTTATTGCAATTGTTTTTAAACGTTTTTACCATTTTTTTCCCTATATAATAACAATAATAATATTATTTAATATATGTATTATATCCTATAATATTTTATAATACTATATTTGTAGAATATTCTATGCAGATATTAAATGATATTCCCTTATAGATGTGTAATTCTTTACTTATATATATATATTTTCATACATATATATAGCTTACCTTTATAAGATAAAAGAAGAGCTGTTGTTTAATAGAAAAAGCACATAAACACATTTTCACGTACTAATATATATTTATATAATAGAAATAATAAGTTCATACATAGCGTGAATAGAGTTCTGAAGTTGTTTGTGAATATTATTATATGCAATTTTACTTTTGCCAAAATTAAAGATTGAATGTGAAACCTCAGCGATGTAAGGTAATGCAAATTTGACAAAATTAAATACTATAAATGCACGGTAAATTAATTAATTAAAAAAGTAAAATTAATTTTTTAAATTCTCTAAAAATAAACAATTCTTTTATAAAGTTTTAAAATAAAATATTTGACATTGGATAATACATCATTATCTTAATATACAGAAGAGAGAAATTACAATTTAAATATGTTAATATGCTTTCGTAAATACTTATGTTTAAACAATTTTGTTAAGAGAAAATGAACAATTATTACTAGCAATTTATTGTTGTATTAAAAATAAATGGAATATCATTTTTAATATTAAGTTTATAAAATATTTAGTATTTATATATTATTTAAAATGTATCTATTCCATTTGCATATGCATTTTTAATCGAATCCTTATTTTATTAATACTGCTTTCGAATAACTTGTATACAATTTATTATAAAAGTACAGTCCAGAAGTTTCAAACGTGGCCTGACGTGGTTTAAATAAAACCGATAAACTGCGACGGCATCGCCGTGGTATTCTTCACGCGAAATAGTTAATTGCCATTTCCGTTCCAAAAACGTACCATTACGATACATCGAGTTTGAATTTTCGTTGGAGCTCGGCGCGCTGCTAAAAGAGGCACAGAAGTGTCAATCGAGGTGGCCTTTTTCCGGACGCGAACGAAAACTCGATCACGATCGAACGAGCCAATCTCGGCGCTTGTTATTACTTTGTGGTTGACAAAAGGTAACTGTCTTTGAGGCGAGGCTTTGAAGCCCCGGGTCATGAAGTTTCGCGATCACAGCCCTCATCGGTCTCGCGAACAGTTCAAGCACATGATCTCGAAAATGTGCGATGCGCGAACCGACGCTCGGACAATTAGTGCACCGTCTCTTCTTGTTTCTCCCTTGTCATTGTGCGCGATCTTCAGTCTTTACTTCTTTAAACGCTGGTGATAGAGTGGTTGAAAGGCGAGGACCACTCGAGCCGCCCGACGGAAAAGAAGTAAGGCCAGGTGACGAGGGCGGGGTGAAGGGTCAAAGGAGACCTTTATGTCGGGCAACGAGGACCAGTCTAGTGGATCGGCAAGGGCCGACGGTGAGGGTGACTCCGTGACTATCGCCGGATCTTCCGCGGTAATTATTTTTAAACACGTCGTGGAGATACGGATCTCGCCACTCCACGATCTGTAAACTCGCCTGTCTTTCGCGCTTCGTAACTAAATAACCGGACTAATTAGGTGTCGCCGCGCCATCGCAACGTTCATCATCTTGCGGCACGTAGAAGTCCCTCGTCATTATTTATTATGATCTTCCACGGACGCGAAACACTCGCTATAATTAGCGCGCTAGACGTGCTTTTTCTTGCGGATTTCATCTTTATGCAGCCGGCGACCACTTTTAATGCCCTTTCGAGTACTCGCCATTTATTCAGCCAACGAAGCGAATAAGAAACTGACCGATGGACCGCGGACGCGGCACACAATGGCCCGCTAAAAGAATGGCCGACTTAATGAATTGCGTGTTAGTTTATGCCGTCAATTGCTGGCTTTTTGATTATCACTCCGCTTTCATGGATGTACCTTTTGTTTAGGTAAAGAGAAAGGACGCTCGAGTAGCGTGTGTGAGTACGGTTTTTTATTGTTGTAGTGTCGTAATTAGAGTTTGAATAAATCAAACCAAGTCCCTCAATAGCATCAAATTACGAAACAATCATTAAAATAATGCCTGCGAGAGTAATCAGATTTTGCTTTTAGGTTGCGGCGGGAGTCTAAGTTCTTTTGAATCACTGGGAAATTAGAATTTTAAAATATATAATATTGAATCATATATACACTCTTAGAAATAATCTGACGTAAAATTATAATGTTTTGGGACAAATTCAACAAAGGAAAGAAAACATATAAACACACGATTTAAACAAAGACGTGAAGCAAATCTATTTTCTTTATTTATTTGATGAGTTTATATTTTGTATCCTTTCTTAATCTGTGTCTAAAATTGTAAAATCTTCACATAAAAGGATCGTTTTAAGAGTGTATGTAGTTTACTCGTCTCGGTTAAGTGGTTTTTGTGTTTGGCAGTTTTGAAACGTATATTAACAGGTAGTGTTTAATTCAGTATATATATAGTAAGAAACCCAATTGGTGAACGAATGTTTTATCCAATCCGGTGTAGTATTATATTATTGTTATTGTCACATAACTAATTTTTATCTCTAAGCTAATTTTGCGATGAAAAATCAAAACGCTTTTGTACGATAATATATACACGGAGAAAACGCATATCCAACAATTTACTATATAATATATCAAAAGTAGGATATACCTGAAAATACAATAAAAATTATTATATAATGTATTCAACTTTTCAACGGGCACTAATATATTATATTCAACTTATGTAGACGATTTTAGTATATGATATAGTAATTTTTATAGTATTTTCAAGTATATCCCGCTTTTAATATATTATATATAGTAAATTATTAAATATATGTTCTCTCCGTGTACTGAAGATAAACGGTAAATGTTATTTTATAGTGTCATAGGTAGGCCTATCCAACTTAATAAATTTGTTGGCTATAAATTGACCATAAAGTTGTAGATGGCGCATCAATCTAGTTAGAATATGTGGAATATTTAATTTTATAGTAGAAAAAAAAATAATTTCAAAAATTTACTATAAATAATTTTAAAATTAAAATAATAGAAATTTAATTAAAACTAAAAGAATCAATTATGTTACATAAAATTAATTTAAATAAAAAAATGTATTTTATGAAAATATAAAATGATATCATAAAGAAACAAACTAATCACACTAATATATATTAAACGGACAAAACACGGCAGGTGACATCAGTGAGGTCATAGGGATGGAAATCTCGAATCAAATTATTACATTAAAGTTTTTAAATCAAAGTTTATGATGTTACATGAATCATATGATGTTAATATCAGTATCTAATATTGTCATTGTTTTTATGACTTTGTTGAGATTAATCATTGGACACAATATTGCTTTTCAGTTTTGTTTTAAATTAAAATTTGATTGCTTAACAAATACTTACCGTTTTTGAAAAGGCAATTATAAATTGGAATGTATTACACATTTAGTATTTATTTTACTTTGTAAATGACATTTTACAAAAAAAAAAAAGACTTGTTTAATGAAACGTTCGTGGAAATGTCATTTATAATTTTAATAAAGCAGATTTCATTACAATAATAATATTGCTGAAATGAATTCCGTACTACGTTTATCACCGACGAGTAGATGTTATCATTCATTACCATCATCATTCGCTGTTATGAGGCAGTTATTTTGGAGACACGTGCGTAACGCATAGGTTCATCAAGAGCTAAACAATACTAGGACTTGATTGATGCATAAAAGGGGTAGCTTTTGTTATATCATAGTATTTGTTTCAATCGATTTGTTATTGAAATTGGCATTGCTTTTACAGGTATTAACTACGTAATTAATACACAAACTCATTCGTTACATCTCTTTATTTAAATATTCAATTCAATACGCATATCATACACATTTTTTCGATTTATTCGTACAATAACAAAATTAACTTTCACGTTGGAAAAATTGATTTACTAATTATTCCGTACAAACTCAGTTTTTAATATATCCGAATCTTTATATCAGTGATTTGTATATGAAAGTCCGAGCGAATGATGTATAAATAATATTATATATATATATAAATTAGAATCGTTGGATTTCGATCAAACGATTTTCAACAAATTTGTTCCAGGCACGCGTCTACTCAGTGTTTCGAGAAAATATATATTATATACATATATATTACACACATGTGTACGTGAGCGAAAAATTTAATTTCGAACAAGATACACATTCGTCCTTGAAGTGACAGAGTTTGGCGGTGTCTTCTTTGCGATGTCCCCAGAGGCTTGCTTTATTGGTCACAACAGTCCGCGTCTTCCTCTCTCTACAAGCTTTTAGGTATCGTGTAGTGTAGTCTCCTGTTCAGTCGAGTCTCACGGTTGTGCAAATCGAATCAAGACACCCCCACATGTACACGACAATGTTATTTGTTAGTGGAAGCGTTGAACTAACCATAGCTTGAAACGAGGCCAGATTGCCCGGTGATCAAGTTAAATGGCACGTGGCTTGTAAGCTTCTATTGGTGGGACTTCCTTCGAATAAACTTCGCGTTCTATGAGAAATAAATGCAAAGATCAAACATTGAATGAATTCTATAAAAACTATAATCTGCAATAACTGTTAAGTACTGTTCTTAGTTGCGCAAATTTTAATTCATTATGCACTGTACATATATATATATATATTGATATGAAAGCCGAGTAAAAAATGTATAAGCAAATATAAAACAAATCCAAATTTTGAAGTGAAAAGTGTTTGTCGCGTGCACATAGGGGAATTTTAAATACAAGTAAATCTGAATACGAGTGGATACTTAGTTTAGGGAGAGGCTCGTCGCTTATTTGTTGAATGGAGGCTGGATTTATTTATCTCGGGGGTGGCTGAGACGTTGAGTGACGAGCGGCGACGTCTTGACAGCTTGTTAGGCTAACGGTTGTATGACTGTGTTTGTGCGTTGGTGCGTCACTTTGACACGAATCTCTTTACGACTATTTAACTTAACGATCTTATTGGACGAGGATCTTAGGTTTTTATTGCACATTAGCTACTGTATCATATGTGAAATGAGAATCGATTTTCTTTTGATTAGTTTTTGAACAGAATGTTTTTAAATTAATTTAGTGGAAACACACGATTGTATGTGATTTCATTCAAGACGTAGTTCAAATTTGCAAAATAGTGTTGTTAAAATTAAAAATTTAGGTATCTAAAGTTTCTACTTGCGAAACATCTTTTATTTCTATTCATAATAAGGAACAAGCTGATGTTTAATGAAGCGAATATATTATACTTAAAGTCCCTGAAATGGTGTAAGAATATTTTTGAAACATTGCATTTTTCTATATATATGTAATCAAACATTGTGCTATATATATTTTATATCAAATACTATTAACTAACAAGAATAGATACTTGTATTTGTTAAGTAATTAATATCGTTAAGATGTTTCCATAACTTCCAAAATTGCCTCTGAATTTTATGCACAGGTTTCCTGAAAAATTATCCTTATTGTCATTACAACAAGTTATTTTTCAAGCTCGTGTTATTTATCTTCAAAACAAATAATTGATGTATATAATTAATTATCTGTTTATCTTTCACCACCTACTTATTACACACTTGTAACATTACCTTTTAATGTATCGCTAAATCGGATTCTCAGCTCTATAAAGGATATCGATTGTTTACAGTGTCTTTATTGGAATTTAATAATGTCAACGGTAATTGTACGTTGCTCTACTTAACAAGGTCTTTTATTGTTCAATTTCGGTCTGCAATGAGCCTGAAACTGTCTTGATTAAAGATTAATTTATCTTCTACATTGGAAAAATATAATACTATAATGTTAATATAATTATAAAACATGCACGGAGAAAAAAGTATACCTAAAAATTTCTATATTTTCCGTGTAAAATTACCATACTTTATAGAAATGCAATCAAAGATGTTATGTCTCAATTTAATTTCAATACAGTATGGTAATAAATGAGTAT
>JABFQC010005132.1:0-11941 GCA_022817085.1 Psilanteris sp. ZL-2020 | reverse complement strand
CGTCTATCCTTGGCGAAGACGGCGCTCGCTGGATTTTTCGGGCGCGAAAAACGCGCCCCCGGGTTTCACCCGCACACACCCTTTTCGGTTGGCGGCGCAGGGCGCGCGGACGCCCGCTGGGTTGCGCGCGCGCGCGCTCTCTCTTACGCGCGGGCCTCGCACGCTGCGCGACAAGGACGGGGGACGCGCGGCGGCGAGAGAGAGCGCGCGACTGCGGCGCGCTCACACGCGCTCACACACACGCGCGACACACGCGTGTGCGTGCGTGCCGCGGACGGACGCGCACATGCACGCACCAGCACACACACGCGCGCGCCAGAAGAAGCCGCGCGCGCGCGCGGCCGCGCTCTTCTCGTCGAATTTGCGGCAGCGTCTTCCCGGCCGACAAATCTCTCCGTCCTCGTCTGCCGACTATCGCGCCGAGTCACGCGTCCCGTTGGCGCTCGGGCGAGCCGCTTTTGGCTTTGTCGGGCGCGCGACGCCTCCGATGTGTCGCGCCTTTTTTCCTTCTTTGCAGAAATATCCGCGCTTCCTTTTGGCTTCGCGCGCCTTTGTGATCAACGCGGCCGTCTGCGCGTTTTCCAACGGACGCGAGCACTAGAACACACACACACACACTCTCCTCGCGATCCGCACCGAACAACACTGGTCGTCTTGCTTGCTCGGGCGCTCGGCCGTTCGCAAACTCGTTTGCTTTTTTCGCGGCGTCGCGGCGCGCCGATCGACCGTCTACGCGAGCCACAGATCACCGCCTCGGCGTCGGCTTTCGCGTTAATTTTTGGCTTTTCGCGCAATTCGCGAAACTTCGGCTGTCGGTCGCGCAAGGAGGCAGATTTGGAACGCGGAACAGCGTGCCTCCCTTGTCACAAAGCACTCATAGCAGAACCGCGCCGCGACACATGGCTACGGGGCCTCCGCGAAGCTCGGCGCAACTCGGCGGCGCTCGGCGCGCCTCGGCTCGCGCAGCCCAGGGACGTACTCGCCGAGCCGAGCGCTCGGGTCGCGAGTCTCGCCGCGCGTCCGAGGGGGCGCCGTCGCGCCCGGTTCAGCGCGGCTTTCCGCGTTCGGACCGAACTTCAGCTTATTTCTTACTTTCCGCGACGAAAAACGCCCGAACGCCGAGGGAAAAAAGCGCCGACCATCCTCGCCGGGTTCATTCGCTCACGTGACAGTGTGCTCGACAGGCGCGACATTTTTCTTCCGCCCGGCGACTGTCACCGAAGCAACAGCGCGCGACTTGCAGCGGCCGGTCGAAAAAATCAATGCTTTTGTTTTGATTCTAATTTGTTGAATTTAACCATTTCATTCGCCGGGCGCGTGTTTTTCGTGCGACGCGTAACACATATTCACGTATATATGTGCTCGTCACTCGCATACACACGCACACATACAAATGAACAGCCCGAGAACACGAAACGTAAATTACGCGCTGTTAGCGGAGTATTAAGTCTTCAATTTCTATTAGATGTGTCGCAAAAAGCGCTTTTTTTTTTGACACCGAGTGACACGACGTGCTAACCGGCGATTATATTTTCAGACGGCGAACCGGTCGCAGCGCGTTCGGACGTTATTAAAGGGCACCGCAGCGTCTTTTTTTTCGATGTTTCAATCGTTTATGAAAGGTCGCGATGTCGAAAAAACAGAATTTAGTCTTACGCGTCATTTTATTCTAACTATAACGTTGCAATTGCGGAATACAATACCAAGCAACGATCAACTATTCCGATTTATTTCAATGTCGTTTCGCGGCAACCGCGCGAATTGTTTTTAAACAGAATCGGACACGTAGCCTTATAAGCACGCATATAAACAAGGATGAGTAGAGCGAGTCGTTTGTTTGTGTTTCGTGTCCTTTTTCAATCGGTTACCAAAACATTGCCGCGTCGAGTCATAACATGATTCTCAAAAACGGCACTTCGGCGTATTATTACCCGCCGCTAAATTCTAATACGCTTTCAATAACATCGCGTCGCAAGAGTTACGCCCATCGAACGGGAAACCAAAAACCGAAACCCGAGAATGAATTTTTATTCGAACGAGGATAAATTTGCGCGTGCGCGGTCGCATTCGTAATCCGATTATGTCTAAATCGTGCACAGATCAACGGCACGCCGTTATCTCTAGATTTTATTCTTAATTCGACTTTATCCCCCCCCCCCTTCCATCCTTCCGGCCCCTCTTCATTTATCACACGCGACCTCGTGTCTCTTTGTTTCGGACGAATGTCAACAAACAAAACAAATCGCGCCAATTTGCTACCGCGGTTTGTTTATAAACACTAATTAACGACAATTTTTCGATGCCCCATTGTTCTTCGGTTTATGGTCTTGGCTTCGCGGAATAATGCATTTTCGCGATCCAGGATTGTAAACAACGCGGAGAAACGTGAATTTAACGGCAAATGAATAACATTTTCTATTCTATTTCCATGAGCGCGCCTACGTTCGATATAGCTTGTTAATTAGACGGATACGCGGATGCCATCTTGTTAAATAAATAACGTTTAGTAATAAACAACGCTAGTCAGTAGGCTAATAGACATACAGTTCGCACAATGTTACGCGCCAATCGACGCCGGCGTAATGAAATCAGCCGCGATCTGACGTTAATAATAATAGACCAATAATGAATTCAATATTTCAATTACATCGGGCTATTTTTGCAGCGCGTTTATGCATTCTGCTTTTGATACCAAGTAACTCGATCTTATTATTTGCAAATATGTATACTTGTATGCGCGCGCGAAACAAAATTATGATGTATAAAATACGGTATTAATAGTAATAAACGTGCGATCCAGTTGGAAGGACGGTAAATTATTATGTCAAGTGATTTCAAATTTGGATTACATTATTACGTAAATAGATAATTTTGTTATATATGCATACCATATAAAAATTGATCGCGTTTTCAAGAATGAGAAAGAAGTCTTTGTTTTATGTTATATTATAAGAAATATAATAAAAATACAATTTGTTACTATAAAATGAAACATTACAAAAATATATTTAATGTACAATTTCAACAATATTAATAAAGTAAAAATGTAAAGTCAACATAGTAAGTATATAATGTAAACAGAAAAATTATAATGTAAACATAAGCAATGCAAGACAGTTGATGTGTTTATATTGATGACACTGAATGTTTTCAAATATTACTTGAAAGTCACATTATTATTCCGGTTATACCAACGTAACACAGTACACATAATTTTACGCAAATAAAATACTAATAAATAATACATCTTAATAAATGTATACAAAACTGGAATATCCAAAATATTATAGATCATTTTTGCATCGATTCCTGTTAATAATAAAATTGAAACTTCATATTTATAAATTTTCAAAATCAAATATTAAACAGAACAAGGTAAACACGTATTTCTTTGTTTACAATTGGAACTATAATAACACCGGGGTCATAATGGAATAAAAATAAAAAATTACACAAAGCAAATATCGCATATATATATATAACAAAGCAAATAAATAGACGTTGGCTCATTTTCAGCAGATGTTACGTGTCATTAATAAAATCCAACTAATCGTTTTTCAGACATTCTTGTCAACACATTGAACCGTGAAACAAAATTCCGGAATAACTTCTTTAATTCCTAGCGCCATGTGTATCATTTTCTTTGCCCCATCAAATCCAACTGTCGGACGAACGTCGTTAAACAAGGTCGACTCCTCGAATCCTAAAAACCCTACGAAACTTTGCGCATTTTTCGGGCTCATTTAAAACCGCACGGACGCATTCAGTTTCCCGGACTTGCGCTGCCTTCGACTTCCGAATAACTTAAGTGTTCCGTCGTAACGATAATCGTGCGTTGCGAAACAAAAAGTTCGGACAATTTAGTCCTCGCCGTAAGTTTCAATTTTTTTTTCTGTTCCAACAAGGGCGCTAATGCACTTACGATTTATTTTGTATTCATGTGTTATGTCAAACAACCGTATTAAAATTCGATTTTGGATAAAAACAATTTTCGCTGTACTGAATTTGACGAAAGAACTTAAAATTTTCGCAAAACAGATTTTTGTCGATCATGTAATATTTTAATACCACAAAACTCTTTAAAAGACTATTTTTGTAATTTTAAACTGATTTCGAAGAAAATCGTCGATTTATTTCGAAATCGAAATCGGAAAAAAAATAATTTAAATCTTAAATTTAATAATCGTTCTGAAATACCGGATCGGTAAATAAATAAAAAATGCATATCTCAATGGATGATACCGGCGCCTAAATCGCACGTTTCGGCACCAGCTAATTTTGTTCGCGTTCAACATAATTCTTTCGTACTATTTTAGACATTTCGGTACGCAATCGAAACTACGCGGAACCGCTCAATTGTTTGCATTAGCGACGCAAACTTAATTGTATTAGCAAATTTGTGATACAACGTAAAATGACGCAACACGCCTGTTCGAACACACTTTTATCGTTGATTCACGGCTATAAATTAATTGGAAGACATTAAACCGCGTTATAAATACTCAACACGTAAGCATTTTATCGAACGCGAATTACAATATTTGATATAATTTGTGTGTAAAGAGCGTGAGAACCGCGGTGAAAGTTTTCAGCCGTTTTTAGATAATTGATGATGGAAATTTAAAATGTTACGTGTAATTAAATGCGGCTAATTCAGTCCGCCCGAACGTTTTCTGCTCAACTATCGTGGCAATTAAAATGCCCAACATAATATTGTAGACGATAGAAAAATCAAGTACAAATTAATTGTGTCCAGAGAAAAACCAAGGGACAAAAAGCTGGACGTTAAACGTGTTACGTTTGAAATGCAATGCGATAAAACAAAAAAAATAACCGACGAAATTTGTTTGTTTTTGCACGAAATAGTCAAGGGCGGTAAAGGTCAACAAACAAAATAAACAGTGTTATGACGGAGAAGGTTATTGTTGTTTTGTTTATAACAGAATCTAAATAGTTTTATATTGATATATACTTTTTTTTATTATTTTTATTATCATTAAAAAAATTATGACCATTTTTGACAATTTTCAGAAATTACATTTATAAACGAATCGATTACAATAACGTTTGTTTTATCTGTTATTTTAAAATTCGTCGAAATAAATCGACATGATTTTTAATAAGCGGAAATGTTGTTATGCGATAATTACACGCTCGCCGAGAAGCGAACAAATTAATTTCGAGCGAAATTGCAAAAAAAACTCAACGCTCGAAATTGTTTCGCATATTTTTTAAGCACCGAAAATGAGGCATCCGCTTGACAGAAGTATATAATTAGCAACGCTCGACAAATCATTGCTTCTGATCGTGCAAATTACTTTCATCGAGTTCGGCGAGCGAATTAAACGTGAATGGAAACAAAGGTTAATGAGCGGCGCGAATAAAATTCGAGCGCAACTTTTAACCCGGTCGAATGGAAGTACCGCTCAAAGCCGAAAACGGTCGCTCGTGGCGACAAAGTGCGCTGTCAAACTTGAAATTGTTTTGCATCAGTTTTCCGACAATAAGAATCACATCGCAAAACGGAGTGAAATGCGCGCGACACTTCACGTTCCACTTCACTTTCATTTTTAATCTCGATTTAAATTTCATTTTCCGTCTTTTGTCATTTTCAATGTCACATTATATTACGCAATTTCGTTTTTGTTTTTCGCCGGTTAATCAGCCGCCATAAATTATACCGCAAGATGAATTGTAACGCGGGCGAAATTTCACGGTCCAATTCACTTTCATTTTTCATGTCATCTCAAATTTCACTTCCGCGCGTGCAATATCATTTTCAATTTCATTATCACTCGCAACATCATTGCCGTTTCTTGTCAATTAAAATTCAACATTGTTGCTGATTGTCAATTACAATTTAATTCTTTCGCCTTTCTTTTGATGTCATTTTCAATTTCAATGCCAGTTTCATTTTTAATTTCATTTTCGCTTTATTCTCAAATTGTTCGCCAACAAATATGACAACGCAAATTATGAAACTCGATCCAATTTTCATTTTCAATTTCTTTTCATAACAACTAATTTTCGAATTTCCTCTTTTCCATTTCAGGCCCCCATTCCGTATTACGTAACCAGATTGTGCCGGCCGTAATTACACGACGACCGAATTAATAATTACGAATATGTTTGTTTTGACAAATGAGTCGTTCGGAACATCACGCAACGTTGTTGTCTCCCGGTTGGCTGTAATTAAAACTACTGCTCGACGAGTCCGAAAGAAATCGTCGGCGGAAAAAAAAGGTCGCAAAAATGACGGTACTTTCGAACGACGATAACGCAAAAGCCTCGCGTCCTTTTGTATTTGTGAGTTGTTATTTTAACTGCGGCGTTCATTCCGATTGATGCGGATAAATAATGTTATTCCGGTTATAATATGTAATCATTTTCATATATACCTGCGCGCAACGCAAATTATACGCCAGCGTTTAGTAATCATAGGCAAAACTTGGGTTGAAGCTGGATAGCCTGATTAAGTAGATCGTAGCTTCATTATGCTCTATAATCAGGTTATGTCTAAAATGTTGCTCAAATTTCTCGTAACAAAACTTTGTATTCATTAGAGATAAAATATTCAAAATAGTTTGCATTGCGGGCGTAAACATGTGTTATACATATATGCGCGCGAGCATGTGTGCGCGTTACCTGTAACAGAGCCATGCGCGAGAACTGTTATTGTGTAAGCCGAATTTTCATTCGTTGAAAAACGGCATTTTCGAATGAAACAATTTAATCGATGTCAACAATTGTCCGAGAGATAAAATCCCGGGAATACGAATTGCAATGAAATAACATAAACATAACATGACCTTCCTGCCGTAACTGTCGTTCGTTTGCCTTTGTTGTCCTTTTCTTTGCGCCAAAACATTTAATGTTGCACCGACGAAATCGAGTGCGTTCTCAATGTTGAAATCGCGTTTGTTCCTTTTCTTATGTCACATTGATCCGACGCGATTCAAACCGATCGATTCGATTGCATTAATCGCAGTCGTAAATCTACCGTCGTCGTAAATCGCAAATACGCGGCCGAAGGAAAATTTTTACTAATTTTTAAATCCGTCGAATTTTTTTTTGTTTTTTTTGTTTTTTTTTTTTTAAGTGCGTTTCATTATGTGCGTTTTCAAATTATAAACTCAGCAAAGAATTATTCGAAATTTTGACCGCGCGTCTGACGGAAGCATTTGCTTTAATTGAAATTCCTTTGTTTGAGTCAAATTCCTTTACCGCGCGCGATTCGGTTTACATAGCAGTAGACGGTATTTTGTTTAAAAACTGATTTGCAAAGATCGGCAGTGAATGAAGAGAAAAAAATAGAAAAAAACATATAAACACGCGTGTCAAGTTTTCCAACGAATTATTAATTTAAACTTTATTTTTTACAACATTACGGCCATAAAGCGATTTACAGGAACCATTTTTTTGCTCGCCAGATTTTGTTCGAATTTTGCTGAATTTTTGAATCTGACTAAAAACGGTATAAATATGGAAATATAGAAAAATATAAATAATACGCACTGCAAAAAACCCGCTCGGCGTGACAGATTTACTGTAAGGTATTTAAATTAGAATCGATGTTTTTGTTGGAATACATCGTTTTATTGGGCCCTTTTAAAATAAAACATTATATAATTGCATACAAGATATTTTAGTATGTCGATTAAATTTAGATATATGTGAAATATATATATATATAATTAGGAACATCCATGCTTCTGTAGTTTTAGCAGCGTCGATGTACAAACGTTGTTTTAATTCGAATGTTCAAAAATCAACGATTTCCCGTAAATTTGAAAATAATAATTTAAATTAGTTTATTTATTTCACAAATGGCTTAACAGAAAACAACTCATGACTTAAGTGAAAGTAATAATGAACGAAAGAAATAAACATTAAAACGTACAAAATTTTATTTTGGAAACAAATAATTGTTTACAATAACACGCCAATGTCACGTTTCCTAAATCTCCAATCTTTTTATATGTTTGGTTTTACATTCACTATTTCTCCGTATTTTACTACGTCCCTTCTTTAACGCAAAACGTAAAAAAGACCCTAAAACAAATTTCTATTACTTCCATAACAACAGAAACAATAACAAATCGTCTGAAATTCTACGAACATGCCGTAGTTTACAATAACACGTCAATGTCACGCGTATTCAATCAAAACGTTTCGTTTCGTATTTACAATGTTTACAAAACTCGTTACTTTAACTACCATGAAAAATTTACAATTCACTTCCGATTATACACATAACCAACGCGATTCTAATCGACCAGTCCAAACGAGCGGACTGCAATATCGCCGTCGGTCATTGCACAACGAAACGGAAATCGCGAGCGAATTTTTTTTTTCTAGCTAAGATATTGTCAACGAAAGACGGTTCATGCGTCGAGTCGTGTCTCGTCGAACGTTCCAATGTCCATTCGTTCCAGCGCGCGTAACATTCACGCATATTTCACGTAAGCCGAACGATCGTGCGGACTCGTCGGAAAATTGAATCCGAAAAATTGTTTATTTTATATAACAGGTGTTCGCGTCGAATGCCAGCGTGGCGCAAATGAGGATAAAAAGCGAGTGTTTGTTTCTGGGTCGATTGTCGCATTATGCACGAGTGTTAAACGAAAAATAATAGGCGCGCTTTTATTTGTTTCGATTTGTTTTTTTTCGGCGACGCGGACAAAAAGAGGACGACCGCGCCGGGATTTGCACATTTTCATGTCCGCGCGACGCGCAAGGATTTAAGAAGCGACGCGCCTAACGTATTCTTGTCACGCGATTCGCATGAAAATTATGTTAAAAGCACGATGCGTAGGCTATTATATACATTATTACGGCTTTGCGCGGTGCACGCCATTATATTATAACCCAACAACAAGGGGTCATTTTTTATATCCCGGTTAAACGTTTTCATTTGCGACGATTTATCCGACGCGACTGTGTGCTTTATTATTATTATTATTATTATTATAATTATTATTTTTTATCAATTTTGAACGCCACCGATGCTATGCTGTTCTAAATTCCAGACGATTATCAACCGCTACTCGGGAGCATTTATTTATTGCTCGTTTAGTTTGTTATTGTCGTTGTTATTGTTCTGTATCTAATTATAATTTGGTTTCGGACGAATCGTCGCAGTTTGTAAACTTTTGTCGCGATGGTAAGGTCATTTTTGTTTCCTCGAGTTTACGTGTATACGCTCGTGTCCTTTGTTTACAAATTTCGGCTCGTTTTCGTTTGTTTTGAATATGCTATTGCGATTCATGGAATGCGCACGATACTTTTCCAAATAAAATTCATGTTTTGTTGGTTGTAACAATGACAGCTTTTGGATAACGGGTACATATATTTCGTATATATGTAGTAAATATATAGATACATATATTTCGATATTCGTACGGGACGAAATTTTGAAAATGATAGTAAATGGAATTGGCGCATTTTTGCGAAACGGTTGCTACGCGAATTAATACGAAATTCGTCGTCGCATTCGTGAGCTATCGGCGAGATCTCACGACGACGAAGTATCGAAGAAAGCAGTCGAGGTAATAACCTAAAACGCAGAAAATCTGTATTCCCGTTGAGAAACATTTGCAATGACGGAGAGGGCCATAAAGTTTATCGATCGTCGCGCTCGGTTTTTCTAAAGCGAATAAAAAGCCGCATCTTTGTACGATCGCTACTTACATCTTCTTTCGAGATATACTTTCGATGCATCTTGAATATTGCAAATACGCGAGTCCAACGTTGCGCAATAAAAATATAATTACGCGTTTTTGCGCAACATTACGGCTTCTATTTTTTTCTTTTTTTTTTTTTTTTCATTGCCGCAATTTTTTTTTTTCAATTTTCATTTTTTAATATATATATTTTTATTTTTATCTTAATTTTTTTTATTTTAATATATTATTATATATATATATATATAAACGCATCTCCAGGCGGTCGATAATTTCGTCAAAAGCATTTTGTATCATTTACGCGAATTAAAAATAATTATTCTGATAAATAAAAACTGTTTATATATAAACGTCATCGATGCATTTATAAACAACGAATGGATGTAAATATTTTTGTCGTCTAATATGTTTATATATACGTGGTTCGTTAAATTTAAATGCGTTGTATCGGCAATTTCGCTGCATTTCTTTATACTCGCAAATGCTTAACTACAATTTGATTCGGGTATAAAATATATATATGTATATATGAAGCGTCCTGTAACCTATAAATATGCATTTCCATTTTTATTTCAATAAACGTGCGCATACTGTTACTGCATTTTTTATGTCCACGGAATCAAACTTAATTATTATTGTTATTATTTGTTACGCGCGTATAGATATATATACGCGCATGACTAATAAACGCGGGAATCCATTTTTCACGAGTGTTATCGAACGTTACTCTCATAATATTAATCAGAAAAGAAATAAAAAAAAAACGACGATATTTTACGCGCGACACTTGTAAGCTAATCATATTTAATGTCCCGAAGTATCCCGTGCAATGAATGATTGAATCAATATTTCGCACTTCATTGACTCCGCTTCAATCTTGATTATCATTTTTATGACACTACGCCATTTTGCTCCACTAGAATTCATTCAATTATATCAATATCATAGACGAAGAGAAACAGAAATTCGGTATTGATGTAAAAAGGGGAAATATATTGAAGCGATTTATAATATTCGCTTGATTCGAGTTTAATTATAAGCTGAAAGGGTGTCAAGGGAGACTCACGGTATATTCGTGATTAAGATGTTCTTTGTATTCAAATGTATACGGCATTAAAAGCAGAGAAAAAAAGGTTTTCACCGGAACAAATGCTTTAAATGCCTTTTTCTTTATATAAGAAAAATATTCTTAAACGTGTTGAACGTATAACAGTTTTGTTCACGTTTCTTCCATTTGTTTTTATTATTTAATTTTTTCGAACATTTCAATAAGTGTATTTTTAAGCACTAAACGAGTGAAACAAGTGATGTAGTGTTCATTTTCACTACAATTGTTTAATTTCATATTTATATTTTATGTTTGTTTGTAATATCATTGTCAATTTTCCATTATCATTTGAAACAACAATTTCGTTTTCGTTAATTGTACAACAACGAAAATGACATCGCAAAATGAATTGAATTTGTTGCGAATTTTTAGTATTAATTTAAATTTTCTGATTTTGAAATTTAAATTTATGAACTTTGCAACAATCTTTTCGATTTTAATTTTGATTAAAAGTAAATTTATAGGATTAATTATTTAATCGACTAACGTGTTTAAACTTTAAACAAACGTGTAAAAAGAATAAAAAACGGTGTCTTAATTATAAATATAATAAAGTCCAATGAAATAATGTAAATAATAAATCAAGAATAATGTAATCTGAAGTTGACATAATAAACGCGTTAAAATGTAATTAAAGTTTAAAGTAAATTAATTCGCTTCCTACAAAAGTCGAGTGTAAACAAAAAAGAATAACGAATAAAAAGCAATAGGAACTTAACGGAATTAAAAGAAATAAATAAATAATAAAATTACACATTCATATTTAGTGACTTTGAACACAACGTAAACAAACTACCGCTGAAAATATCACGAAGTCTCGATTTGTTTGTATTGTAATTATTGTAATAATTAAATTATAAGATTCCACGTTTATTTTAATTTGTGCAAGCATTAATTTGTCATCCGTTCAATCCAAACTACGAACAATAAAACACAATTTTTCATTCTAACGAACCTCGTAATTAATTGAAATACAAATCTATAATAAATTCCACGAAACGAGGGACTAATTATAACACCGATCAATTTCCCTGCCGGAATAATCAAAACTTCTTCGTTCGCACAATTTTTTCCGCCAGTAGCCTTTGTTCGGAGATACTTAAAAACCCCGAAGTGAAATGACACACCCTGTATATACACTGTATAACTC
>JABFQC010005131.1:0-11942 GCA_022817085.1 Psilanteris sp. ZL-2020 | reverse complement strand
GCCGCCCGATGCGCTCAGCCATATTTTCTACGAAAAAACAATTTTGCACACCCGTAGTTATGGAGCCCGAAAGTGGCGGGTCCCATTAAGCACCGGCTGACATGATTATATATATATATATATATATTTATTATATATTATATATATATATATATCAATTAATATATTTTATGAATTATTTTCAACCATTGAAATAAGAGTAATCGTTGATATTTCAATTTTGAAATAACGGTAAATGCATCATCAGATGCATCATCATCATCATCATCATTATTTATGGATCTAAACGAATGCTCCGAATTCATTTTTTCCTGTGTAAATATACATTAATTTTAAATATAATTGTTCATTAATTTTAATCCCATTGTACTTTAATATTAAATAATATAAATTGATTTTTAATTTTTGTGTAAATTAAATTTAAGATAAAAGAATTTAAAAGTATAATACACAATTTATTTTGTTTCTGACATGTCACAAAATAAAGAAAACTAATAATTCAAATCTTTAAATATAACACATAATAACTTCACTGAATATATTTAATATATTTATAATATCTTACTACAAATACAAATATACATAAATATATGGATTACACTACAGACGAGTTTATATCTAGCCAACAAAAAATACAATACCAATGTAATAATACGGTGTAAACGACAAAAATGATTACATTACATTAACGGTATATATTAAATGAAATAATAAACGATCAACTACGTAAACTTAGTTAAATATTTTTTTTTATTCATCAATCATTGTTTGCCAATGTTTTTAAACATTTAAATTTTAATAGTCTTAATTCAATCTCATTTCATTATTAATAATTTAATATTAAACAATGTTTATCTTGAAAATTGTATTAGCATGATTAAATCAATAGTTCAAAATAAAAGTATTTCAAACAAATTAACCATATCCGTGCCGTATTTTCTTTCAAAAATTATAATTACACTTAATCAACTGCGATGTATTGCACTCAGAGTAGCAATAGTTAAGGCTCGCGGAAGCGGGCCGACTAGTCAAGGTTTGGCCGGTTTGGTCTTTTCAGTCATTTTTTTCTACCCCCAAATTTAAGAAATTTGGCTATCTTCCATTCGAGTTTTTATCAAGTTTTATAAATCTGCTGTACTGAATAAATATTTTCTTTCAAAACAGTCAATAAGTAGTTGAGTCTTACTCCATTCATATGAAGATATACTATTGGATTGTTGGAATACTTAAAAGCCGTACACAAATTATTTAATTCATACGCAACTGAATTTGATTATATTTATATTAGTATATTTATAATATAATAATCTAAATAATAATTCTTTAAAATTCAATTTATTTATATAAATTAAAGATATTTTCCTATGTTATTATTCTATGTTTTAAATCATGTTAGACGGTTCACATATAATGCATCAGTCTGATAAATTACTCGATTAATAATAGGATAAAAATATTCACCAAAAATTTTCTTAATCTCATAAATGTCAAAAACTGAGGAAACAATTGTAGATAATATTAATCAATTTGCAATTAAACTGCTTCATAAGTTACACGTAGAAATAATATTATATAATTTATTTACAATATATGAAATAAGTTCAACGCATTTTAATCAAGTAAGAGATAAAATTCTCACAAAGTACTATAACTTTGTTATAATACTTTGTGAAAATATAATTACAAAGGTTTAATCAATGAGATGCATCAAAATGTTACATTGTGTATTGTACAATTTCAATTTCTCAGTGTGATATTATAAAATGACATTTAGGTTCCGTTTCAGAATTTACTTTAAATAATGCAAGTAGTTATGCGTCTTTATCCAAGTTATCTTAATATATACTTTCATCGTTTACTAACGCAATATTTCCAGTACTTAAAGTAAATCCTCCATCGCAGCCTTAATTCCCTACCATTTTTGTCCGCAAGCATTAACATAAAATTTATTTACAAAGATTATTAATTTCAATTCTAGCTGTAAATTTTTAATATTATTAATAATAATAATAATAATATATTGTTTGTATTACAATAGTTATTATTATCCTTATCTTTTATCTTATACTTGTAGCAACTATCTTTACATTTATAAATGTTATATAAAATATCAATATTAACTATAAATAATATTTGGCTATATTAATAATAATATTATTATTATTATTATTATTATTATTATTATTCTTTATTTAACGGACATCATATTCAATTACAAAATCTACAAATACATAATAGTCTTTATGTCATTATACTGTTGCCGGATACATATATTAACATTTCATTTATTAGTTTCATACAAGTAATTTAAAATATAAATAAATAAACACTAAATACAACTTAATTTAATGCGTTGCAGCTTTGTTGTCTCTTTTTTGTTCATCTCCTTTTTGTAAAATATGTCTTCATCTTCATTGTAGATATAATTTTTAGATTCTTTTGTTAACTTTCTCTTATATAAAATTCAAACGGCTGCTTATGGTGCGTTTACTGCCAGAATTCAAGCTACTCAATCCACCCGAATAAACAGTTCACACACCATCAGCACCAACGCCCAACATTTAACATATTTGTTTCTCCGTTGATATTATTCAGTAGCTGTTATGCCTTGTGTAAATTATTACCGTATATATTCTATATTTTTCTCAATTTATCTTTAAGTAATCTGCATTTTCTGTTCTCTCCGAGTGTTAAATATCCTTTCGTGTACCTGTATACAAAAGCAGATATGTCTAACCTATACACGACAACAAACTACAAAATATTTATAACATCGACATTATGTCTAAAAAGCACGTGTTGAAATAGATTTTCCTTATCTGACTGAATTTACAAACCACAAGTCGTTGAAATAATTCTCATCAGCCTTCACACCAAACTCCACACTCCTTCGCATTCCAAAGTTTGAGTCCTATTCTTAATCATCATCTGTCCTATTGTATTTCTTTCTAGTTGAATTTCGAACCATCTTTTTATATAATCAATTGCTAACAAAGTAATCCTCGGTCGTGACCCCATCTTGATATTAATGTATAATTCATTTCTCAGCACTTGATATCTATGGTCCTACAAATTTTAGCAATTCCTCCATCTCGATAATATAACCCAACCTTAACTGATGTAATGCCTCGGTCTGTATCTATTTGGATTTCCAAACGTTGCCGACATTATTAATAGAATATTGACAACTTCTACAGAAGTTATCTACTTCATCAGCTAAAGTCCATACAATATTCAAAATGAGTTGATACCATTTTTTCGTTGAAATCAAGGATCCCAAATGATCGTAATACGTACCAACTCCGGTAGCGCATTATCTATCGAATTCAATAATCATTCCTGATTTTAGACTGAATTTCATTGAACCGATATTTATATTTTGGTTAATGCTGGTTTTGTATAAACAATGACACCTCAAATACAATAATATAAATAAATAATCAATTTATATCAATCAAAGCATGGACATGTCTCATCCGTTGATCAGTTTTACACTACGTCTGATACGGTAAATTTTTTAATATCAGAACCCACCAAGAAAATTTTAAGCGAAACACTGACAAACTATAATTATTTTAATGGGATGCCAGTCAAATAATTATGAATTTTTTCTATCAATGCTTTCACTAACACCTCAAATTCTTCCTGTGGCAATGTTTTCTAACTTACTGAATAGGCATAATGAATAGGATGAAAATGTCCACATCTTCTCTCTTTATCTTGTATCACCCAAACTTCAAGAATACGTGTTAGTGTGTAATTTGATTTCGGCTGGAAGTATACAATTTAACAACGAGGATATTACGTGGTATTTCAAATCATCAAATACTTCCCCTTCATGTTCCTCCATTTAAAATACACATTAGTTTTTGTAAAATTCCATAAAATGCAGATTATCGTCGTATAATTTATGATCAAAAAATAAAAACGCCCAGTTAATTCCATAAACTCTGAATATTCTTGACAATTTTGACACAAATATTACTAACATAACATAAACATAAACTAACATACAATTATATTTTTTACAATTCAAACTTAAAATATATTCATTAGCACACTGAGAGAAATAGATAGTCGAATTAAATATCTAAATAGTTTCGTTAAATATCTAAGTTTGTTAAATCGAATAATTACACATTGTAGCTTCGGCGACACTCCAAATATTCTATTCAAAAGTCTAGACTGTCAGTCTAAATTTAACATCTTTTCTCTCAGAGCGACAATAATTTATTTACGTACAACGATTTATTAATTTAGAAACGATAACGAGTTATTTACGAAATCCATAACGAACATTTGGACTGAAAAAAATTATTTAAGTATATTTAAGTATATTTAACATCAAGTTCACTATATGATCATACTTTTCAAGTAACCTTTTATAGTACTTTTATAGTTATAAAGTGCATTAACATGATTTTATTAGTCATTAAAACTAGTATTACTAAATTAAACAAAATATTTATAATGAAACTATTCCATTCTAATCTTATAAAATTATATATTATTTGTTTATTAATTTGTTAAACTTATATTTCTTATTATTAGTTAAATATTTTAAATAAATGATACGCTTAAAATATTGAAATGTAAAAATTCATATTTCATGCGTAAATATATTTATTTCTAGTAAATAAATGGAATAATTCATTTACACTTAATATTTTAGTCTGTTAAAAATACTAATTAAAAGCCTTATTTTTATAGTAATATATTCCTATTTATTGTAATACATCTAATGAGTAATCAAATATTTTTATTTTTATTTAAAATTTCCATATATTTGTAAATATTTAAATAATTTCACATATTGTTTAATTAAGCTTAGAAAATAGAAATATATTAAAATTAAAAAGTATATAATCTTTATTTGTCCTTTAATTGTATAATATTATTTATTAATACTAACGGAATAAACTGTTAACTTATTAGTTAACAGTTCATATTATTATTATGAACATTATTAATGTACCATATTTATACATTGAATAATATCAATTTCAATTCAAAATGATACACTGAGAAAAATCAGACATGAAAAATTACTATTTATAATACGATCATGGACTTTTAAGCGACAAATCATTAAATTTGGTCTTTTTAACAGAAAAATGTACGTTTTTTACGTAGAAATTTACTGCTTTATCTGAAAATATTACTGCTAAACATAGTAAATTCCACGGTTTTTCGCTTAAAAGTCCAAGCTCGTATTATAAGTAGTAAATTTTCATAGTGTTATAATAAATTGTTTACACTGTACATATAATACACTAAATTAAAAATAGAAAAATCAATATTATTGATTTATAATTTGATCGCAAGAAATCATTTATACTGCATGTTTTAGTATAAATATGTTTCATCCACCTATTAATATATCAAATATAAAAACTAAATATCCAAAAAGCCAGGGACATTGTCTGTTTTGATTCATTATTGCGTAGTTCATATTAATTCAGTTAATTATTCTTTGTTATTGGTACAATTTTTCCAAATCCACTTAATCACAAATATATAAAAATTAACCAAAGAAATATAATTAAAAAAGTATATTAATAACGTAATTATTAATAAAAATTATAATTATCATAATATTATGTTATCATAATATTATTAAATATATAATTATATATATTATCATAATTATTTTATTTCAGTTATTTACTAAACATTTTATTATTTTCAAACAATAAAACCACTTAAGACAGTAATAAATATACATACATTAATATGTATTAATATTTATATATATATAATTTATATATATTAATATTTATATATTATAATAATAATAATATTATTGCCTTTGTCATGATATGAATTTAATTTATAACACCAGATTATAAATCTGCTCACACTTCGCACGCATTATTTGAAGTACATTTTGCAATTATATTATATTTTATAAATTATATTATATCCATTCTTAAAAAAATCATTTTATATTTTTATAATCCTTAAAAAAATATATATATATTAAAAATATATTTGATTATCTGACTCAAACAACTTAAAGAACACAAATTTATATTTATATATACCAAAAAAATTTACAAATCGATAAATATAATATTTTTCAGAACATGATTTAAACAGATTAATAAACCTCGTATAGAATAGTTTCAATATTTAGCTAAAATATTCTGTATAATTTGTTGGTAGAATAAAGAAATGACTTTCGAATTTTCGAGTGCCTTCAATCGTTAAAGTTTTTTAACGTTTAAGATAATATTGTTTAATATTATCATAATCATAATTATTGATTTTAATCAATAAATAAATCATTTTTTTATAAAGAATTTTAAAACTTATTCTGGGTAATATGGATTATTATACAAAAATCTGCTAAATTTTTTAAATGTTAGACTGAAAAAAAACTACTTCAAAGTAATTAATGGAAATAGTTTCCTATCGATATGAAAACCAATAATACTGAAATAAAGATTATTAGTCATAAATTACATATTACTCATTTATATAATCACAAAATCAAGCTTAATATATAAAGCAGTGAAAATCTATAGATATGTTTCCTGTAAATTTCAGTTAACTGAAAGTTAAACAACATAATAAAAAATTAAGTGCGGTATACCAATAAAATAATATTAGTGAAGATATTAATAATCTCGAAATTATACTTGTAATGCGCTAAACACTGCCAACAACAAGTGCTCTACGTGTTACTGTTTTAAGACCCAAAGTAACATATTTAAGTTACAAGCTGTCTTAATGCAAAATATTATATATTAGATTAAGACAGGCGTTTTGATTAAGTCGTTTTGTGTCTTATACACGGAAAGACAAAAAGTATTAAAAATTACTCATAAAATATCAATTGTGTGACAGAAGTGTTGTATTTTGAAACAATACATAAAACTTCAGCAATTTTTACTAACATGTCAGCAATTTTAACTACAATGTGTGCAATATTTACTAATTTTTAAGTATCCATTTTTTTCCATTCTTAAAAAACTCGAGAAACCATGAAGCTTAACTGATAGGAAATGCGCACGCATACAATACCAAACTTCACGTTGTCTAAGCTTTTCAAGCTTGTCGAATAGTACTTGAAAATTTTTGGCGCGAAAATTTGAAAATCAATAATCGCAATCAAGTTAAAATTAAATCTATCGTTTAAAACTTTGATTAATTAGTATTAATTCTATTTAACTTGAAAATATACCATGAATAATAAAAGAACACAGAGATGAGCACGTCTCCTTCATTTAGTAATTTAAAAATAGAGCACTACTGTCACACATTTAATATTTTTTTAGTAATTTTTAATATAATATTTCTTTCTGTGTAAGATAAAGTAAATTCGGCATAAATTGTACTGAAATCTGAAATTACTATGGCTAATATCTACCAGGCATTTGAAATAAAAATGATGATGATGAATCTATAATTTTGGTTTATATTTAATAAAAATAATTCTAACTGGTTACTTAAAAATGTCAAAATTGTTTCTTGGCCGTCAGTTCAATTGTTTTATTTTAATCTAGTTTTACAAATTATAATGAATCTTATTATATTGCACTCTTCTTATATTCACGGAAAAGGCCGTTATAATTATATATTTTTAATCAACTAGAAAATGATTTTATATATATTAACATATTCTATTTTGAACTTATTCACTAATTTTGTACTTTCTTAACTGATTTTTGGTATTATTTTCAAAATTCATATTTCTTTTATTATGTTTTATACATGCTTAATTTAATTTAAATTATTTTTATTTTATCATTGTTATTCATCACTTATTTATTTAAATCTATAAAATCTATAATTATAGTCACACATCGTTAACCATCCTGTATTGCTATATATTTTATTTTATACTTATATCTAATAAATCTACACGGAGAAAAATTATATTAAAAAAATTACTATATCATATAGTGAATGTAGGATACAATGGAAATTACAGTGCTAATTATTATTATATGAGTTATAGATATTATGAAGCATTTACTAGTTATTATTATGCACGAACAAAAATTTACTATATATCTTTGAAAATCTTATACAAGGATATAGTAATATTTAAAGTTTGAGAAATTAAAAATAATTTTCAATACTATATAGTAATTTATAGTGATAAAAGACACGTAAGATACTGAAATCAGATTTCAATTATTTTTGTTGTTTCAAATATAATATTTATTACTAAATGATATTATTTCTTAAAATGTAATAAAAGTTAAATCTATTGTTGTTATTTATATAAAATTTACATTAAAGTAAATATTCTTAAATGGAAATAAATTTTATACCGTATATGCGAATCAATTTTTTGAAACAAGGTATTGAATTTCATCTCTTTTTGTATACTAAAGTAAAAAAAGACAATATACTGTACTTTGGACAATATTTTCTGATTAACTGCATGGAAGCTATGTGAGTGCAAGTCTGACAGATTGTCTTCAATATTACGAAAAAAAAATAAAAATTAAAAAGCAATATACTAAAAAAGGTATGTTTATTAATTATACATTCAAATGAAATATTGTTTAAAAATAATATGCGTGAAAACAAGTGTACAGTTAAATCTATGTCCTTTTCATCTAATATGCATAAAAATAAACTTTAGGAGTAACATATACGTAGTACTTATATAATTTGTTTAAGTAATAAAAGTAATTATTTTAACAATTATTATTTTAACAATAATTGTAAATATGGATTCCGAAAATTCGGAGGTATAAGATTTTTATATTTATGTTTTGTACAATAGAATTTTATATTATATTTTGAACAAGTATAGTTTTATAACTTAAAGATAAACAAAGATAACCTCAAAGATAGAATTTATTTTTATAACTTCATAACTTTTTCTTTTAAAGACAAAAAATATATATATTTCATTGTATGATAGTTTTCTATTATTTAGAAATTTTGTTAAATTTTGTAACGTTACAGTGACGTTCCCTGAACGTAACTGTTCTGTGCGGGTACTTTTAGATTTTACAAGATTTTGAAAATATTTGTCCAAAAAAGTATTTAAAAGACAACTGGCCTAATATTAAATCAGCAGTGATAAGACAATTAACATTAAGCAACGTGAAAAATGTCGCAGAATTAGTGAACATAAAATTGTTACCTACATTAAATTCAGGTATACTTAATATATCTAAAAGTTTATATAATAAAAAACATTATTTTTTGTGAATTATTTTTAAATTTTTGGTTTTCGATTTTTAGATTGTAAAGATCACTTAATTTTTCATTTGCTACCTCTTATTATAGAGCCTTATCGACAATCAAATAAAAGAAAAAGAACCGTTACAAATGAATCTGTTGGCTTGCAAAATATAAAAAAATTAAGCATAAAAGAAAGAAGAGATTCGTTTCTTATAAACGTAGAAGTAAATTTATTTTAATATTATGTTAACGAAAATATACTTAGTTATATTTATGTTTAAGTTTGTTTTTTTGTCTTTGGACTTAGATATATAAACAGTGGTTTTGTATAAATTCAGACAAAATGTATTGTTGTAATTTGTTTTCAATTATGAATCTAAACTATAGACTGTCACGTCATTAATTAATTATTTATTAATTTAAAAAAACATTATTGAACTGAATAAACTAATTAAATAAACAAACTTAAATATTTTAATATTTATAAACTTTTTATATTATATATACATATATACGTTAAACTATAAAACATTAAATTTAAATGATATATTCCAGAATTCTTCTGATCTTGATATACGACTCAATGAATTGAAAACTCAGCTTCGCAATCATGGAAAAAGAATGCAAATTATTATGATGTCCGCTGGTCTATTGGTATCGATTGAAAAATACTATGTCATAATAAATGATATTAAATACCAGACGGACTCCTGCTTAAATCCTTTTGACATAGCATTTAAGTTATTTTATACTGTGGATTGCCAATACCCTGATAATGCTAGTACATTGTGGTTATTTTTACAGAAAGCTGGATTTGATTTGCATCACCCTATCGATAAAATTAATACTTCTCTTCGGATTCTATTAGGCGCAGTTAATAATAATCATTCTTAATGAAAACCTGATAACTGCGAATTAGTATTTTTATTCATTTACTAATTCGCATACTAATATTCATTAGTATGTTTTATTCATTAAAAACATCATTTTTTGATTCATTATGCTTCTGTAATGAAATTAGTTGGACCTCTGGCCAATAAGTTTAATGAGATTCGAAAGTAAGCATAGTGAAGCTAAAAAGATATCACGTTCGACTATGAACAGAATTAATGTTTCTCACACGATAACTCTAAAGCATCAGTTGTTAGTAAATTATCGTCTTTTGTATCCAAAATTATATGAACGTTTTAAAAGTGGACCGAAAATAAAAAAAATAACAAATCTAAAAGATATAATTAAATATATATCACAATTGCCAAATAATTTAATCAAAGATGTATATACATCTAAATGGATTAAATTTAAAGGAAAAATTATCCGTCGAGGAACAATTTTAGCTAGGTTCTCTGAAAATGATATAATTTTTCATTTAGTTCATGAAATAATTTTTGAATCTGATAATTTCATGCTTATAACGCAACAATTAACAGATTGTTATTTTAATGAACATGTTATGGGTTATAAGGTATGTAATAAAAATTCTTTATTCATATATAAAAGTCTAAATATTTCTGAAGTAGGAAATTCAATTATTTCTAATATTAACAAACTAACAGATGGTTTTTATTATATCAATAAATTATGGGTATAATTATGTAATTATTGTCTGTAATAAATTGATATACAAAAAGTTTTAATTGTGTGATGAATAAAATATATTTAAAACGAATTTTTTGTTTAATTTTTACAATTCTATTTCTACAAATAACCGATAATTTGTCATTATATATGAAGTTAGTATAAGTTAAAATTTAATATAGCAATTCTTAACTAAATTATATACAAAATACTTGTATTTTTTAAACAAAAATAAATTCTTTCATTTTTATTTCAAATTTTCGCGCTTTATTTTATTAAAGATTCAGGAAAAAAACTTTAAAGATTAGTTCTACATTATCGACCGTATTCAACAACTTTTCTCACAAGATAGGTTACAAGTAACACATAAGTATATAATATACACGATCATTATCTTAAACATATAAAATTGCGTTGCGTTTACTATGTATTGTATCCCTGCGAGTATACTGTGTATGTTTAATATATATGTATTACTGTGCATATTATGTAATTAATTATTTATCTATCGATATGTATTATGCAAATGTATTTGTAAACATATGTTTATTATATTAATAGGTGTATATGTGAGGTTTTAAATGTTTATTCATGTTGAAGCGATTGCTACGGATATGTACGTAGTCTTTATTCGCAGTTGAATTAAACAATGATAATTATGAGTTTATCAATATTTATAATTAAGTATAATTATATTTTTTATGTTTTATTATGTAATGTGAAAATTTATACTAACATATTTAGTCAGAGTTTCCAAACCATTTTACATTTTTATAAAAATTTAGATTAATATAAAATATTACAGTGTATTCATTATTTTACTATATTTCTTAGTAATAATTTTATATCTTATATTATAAAATCGTGTATGGCTTATTTGAAGATTTATGCTTAAAACTTATACATATTTATATAGAAATATATCACACAAAACATTTATATATGCATTAATATTTAATAGTTATTATTAATTCAATTAATTCAAATGTTTTCAATTAAATCAATTATATCCCAGTTGTACTACATAATATAGTAAAACTTTAACTTATGAATTACAATTTATTTGAGATTTTTTCTTTCCATGTATGACATTTAAATATATTCGGATCCGTTTCTTAACTCTTTATTATCTATTGACTTTTTCGCTTATAATATTTTTAACTAACTTATTTACCTCTATTGTAGTTTATTAATTTTTTAACTGATTCATGTGC
>JABFQC010005130.1:0-11943 GCA_022817085.1 Psilanteris sp. ZL-2020 | reverse complement strand
GCAATAGTTGGATCAATAAATTTATAAAAACTTTTAACTTAATTCATCTACATTACAAACCTTGTATATTATTTTTGACATTTTACGAATTCACAAATATATTCATTGATATTAATTATATTTGCATTCATTTCTAACTTCATTATTTTATAAAATTTATCATTATTTATAACCGCATAAACAATCACATTATACTTAAAATGAATAACATCTATTTAATTCAGTATATATGTTTTCTTTTGCAAACTTTAATTTACATACTTCAAAATAATCGACTTGAAAATAAATGATAAACATATTTATGTAATCTCATCACTAGCTTTGTTTTTGTTTTAAGTTGGACATATTAGTAAATATATTACACAAATTAGGAATTGCCTCTTTCGGACATAGTTGGATGTGTAATCATTTACATTCGATATTTCATTATTACAGATAATTATCTGAAAAGGTGTACACTTTTTACTGTGTTCATTGAAAATACTTTAATTTGTAATTTCTTCAGTTTATATTTTTTTAGAAAACTACATAAATTTATTTTGATTTCATTCTAAATGAATTTAAATCTATGTACTTTATAACATGTTCATTTATAATCTTTCTTTCAATAAAGAGATGTAATGTAGTTAAACAAGTTTATTTCTTTAAAAATATATTGTTCTCGCTTTAAAATGTTTAATTTGACAGGTTATATATCGATTGAAAGAATTTGATATTTATGAATAATGATCATCAAAAATAATCATTATTGTCATAATATAAATTATATACTTTAATGAAAATAGTATTGTTAGCCGATTCTTTTAAAATGGTAGTTTCTAACGCGGCTTATAAAAAATATTGTGATAAGACAAATTTATCATCGTTTACCAGTAAGTGAGACAATTATGTGTATTTACAATTAGTCATGTACACGTGGTACGAATTCGTGAATCTCGATGACTTCGAATGATACCTTGACTGCACTTGACATTAATCGCATTCATAACACAGCGCTTACGAAGATTAAAAATTTACACTATACGTTTGATTGAAGTTCGTATGTTACGGTACCTCAATTAGAATAACATCTTTACTCTTCCTTTCATTATTCCTGTTAATTTAAAATCATGTATATATATGTATGTATATATATACTTTGATTATATGTATTATACTCATATATACATGTACGCATGTATAAATATATTCACAACGCACGTATAATACACATAAAACTGAAGGCTAATCTTATAATCTATTTCAATATTACATCAATTTTTATCTATACACACATGTATGCGTACATATTGTATATATACATAAATTCCTTGCTTTATATATTAATATCGATTTTTCATTAAATGTCATTTGTAAAATACCGAATATTAATAGAGATAACGGAAATAAAGGAAAAAGACCTTAGCATTCAAATATAAATTATATCGAAGAACGTTTATTTTATAAAAAGTCATTGGTTTTGTTCAATTTTTGTGAATTTAGATTATGTGGTTCGCTTTTTTGTTATTTATAGATAAGAAATTATTTAATGAATAAACATATAACAATTAAAAAGATTAGATATTATTAAATTACGTATAATTATATAATAATTATTATATAATTATTTATATTTAAAAGAATTACGAATAAAATTAATACATTATTTTATTGTAATTTAGAATAAAAAAATTGCAATAAATATTTATTTGTTTTATTCAATTTTCAAAAAAAAGTATGATAAAATCCAATTCATTTATATTCAATTACCAAGGTACTCTTTTTAAACAAAGCATTATTTATAATAAAATATTTCCGTATTATAAATACTTTTTAGGGTCTGAATAAGTATCAATAAATTAGATTATTCTATTATTTATAATTAATAATTAATGTCGCAGAGATAGAAAGGCCGATCATGAGCTGTGTGACCACACGAAGCATTCGATCAAACCCAAAGGAAGACAAATTAGTGTTGAAGTTAGAAAATACACAAACGAGTTACATCTGTTATATGCGTGTAAGATTCAGTATCTCCAATTGGATGGCGAGAAAAATTTCGTTTCGTTTACTATTAGGCCCTTTGGTTTTATTAGACGAGTTAGTCCAGATTAAAAGTTCTTAAATATAATTGATAACAAAATTGTCATTCCACTTACTATTTTTAAAATTTTGTAAGAGAACAATTCCTTTGCAATATAAAATTATATAAAATTATACGATGTTAAAATATAAAAATAAATAAATTGTTTTATAAACTTTTAATCTAGATTTTTCCCTTTCCCTTTGGTCATTAGATTTTGTCATACTCAGAACTTGCAGAAGTTGACATCGAATTACTTATTGTGCTTACATTATGTGTACGTTGTATGAATATGAAACGCAGAATTCGAATATAATGTACTTTTTGATTAGAACTGTTTAGTTTTGTGCTCTTTACGATGTATTTTATAATCATTATGATTTTTATTTCATAATCTTTTTAGGTTTTTGTTTTTTTTGTATTTTGATTGGACGAGCAGTTCAGACTTAACGAAGTCGTACGACGTGTAGATATAGGCTCATAAACTGCATTATTAAAACTTTTCTAATAGTAGAGCAAATCACATTACAGCCATTATTAAAATAACTTAGATTCTACCACACTCGGCACTTCTCTTCCTATGGCGGCTTACTGAGTTTAGTAGTTCTGGGCCATGTATAGGTGTTGTTCGAAGCTCCCGAGTCGCTCAAAAAAGCCGTTTGATGTTGACGTTCTTGCGATGGTTGTGGTATAGTACTACACTGTTGCTGAGATTGTCCGTTCAAATTTTGTGATGGTGGTTGTTGTTGTTGTTGTTGAAGTTGTTGTTGAATCACTGGCCTTTTAGATTCCTGAGCTGTTGAATCGGGCGAGGGGATTGGTCGATGAGATTTCATGTGCGCGCTTCTGCTTTTCACTTTGTTGAAAACTCTAAAATAATTAGTAATAATCATTGATTAGATTGATTAATGTTTTTCGTTGGGTAAACATTTGATATAGTCTTTGACTATATATGATTGTGGACAACAGTAGACTACTATTTGAAACGACATTTAAACTGCAAAATACATAAACTAATAAATCATTCAATGTTTAGAATTTTATAAAATTACGCTTAAGTTATTTTCACATTACATTATGATGTTTTTTATTGTAAGTATTAAATTATAATGTATCTTATTTTATATTATATATAGAGACTCATGGGAAGAATCATAATTTACATAATATTATAGTATGACATTGTCCTGCCACTTGGGAAAATACAACCATAATACTTTAACTCTAATTTACATACAGAGTTTACTAAAAGTCATTTTTATATCTGCTGTGTATATTATATTCTTATTTTTCCCAAATAACGTGACAATATTATAATTTTATATCACATTTTAAAATAAATACCAAGTTAGATTAAAGAAATATATATATGTGTCAATTATTATTGTTACTTTTATATTCAGAAGCATGTCTATAAAATATGTTTTAAAGTTTATTAAATACAAAAATTCTGTGCCATATTTTACAAATATTGAACCTTTCACTCCTACGAAGTAAATTAATAATTAATGAGGAAAAACATTGAAAATATGTTAATATATTTGCTAAAATAAACAAATCATTCGCAAAATTAGCAAACTGTTAAATTAAACATAAATTAAATAAACACAGTAAATGCGTGTATTAATTTAGTGTATGGGCGTGCTTGTAAAAAGGTTACAATTTTAGGAATAAAAATTTCTTCTGTTCATAATAACATTTTTACCTTCATTAACAAAACATGCCCGTATAACATAATAAAAAATTAACAAAAATACTATTTGAAATGCTTGTTTTTAAATGACGAATAAATTAAATGTATTCTTGAAAAAGTGTGACTTTTGAATATTCATGCAACTGTATATTACATTGACAAACCATCCATTTTATAATATGTTGGTATTCGAATAACTACTGTACATAATACTGAAGAAAATATTTTTAAAATATTTTAAAATATTAACAAATTTAAAATTAAACAAACTCTCAAAATTTAACTTCCAGAAGTGTATACATTGAAAAATAAATCTTTCTGTAATATCCATTAAAACAGATTACCGTTTCAACTTTAAAGTGTTTACAGTTATACTCGGAAATGGGTGATTTTTAAATTAGAGATTAGAAACTTACTTCCCGCAAATCTTGCAGGGGTAGTGAAGTAGGGTGGGCACGGGTAGTTGCTCAGAACTAGTGTGAGTTTGTGAGTTGGTGTTGACTGTGGCATGGCCGGTTTTGCCGGTTTGGCCATTTTTGGTGCTGCCGGCCATCGTTACTGTTACACTTCCGCTAAAGCTCTGACAACACAAAGAAAACACAAAGCCAAAATAAACAACACAAACAAACCTCATCAACGACAACGAATTAAAGGCAATGTTACACAACGCATAAATAAATTGATTTGGTGAAATAAGCGTGTGGAAAGACGACAGAGACATGCGACATTTAAATGTTTACATGTACAGGGTAATATGTATATCGAATTAAGCAAACTGGCTCGTCAGTTATCGAATTATCAACTCACAGTACTACATCAACGTTATGTCTCTTTCAAGAGCTTATGTTTAATTTGGATTATTTTGAAAACTTTAATATTTTGTTACCAATTTGTGAACTCAAATCAAAAAATCATATACGGATATGTAATATAAATAACGTTTGACACTAACGCAGAAAGTGTTATTAACTCACATCATTGCAGTCGTATGCGTAAAGTCTTAATTCGCCTTCACTGGTTGTTAATGTGGCCGAATTTTCTCGTTCGTTCGTCTGTAACTAAGTATTACATTCTTTTTATTCCAATATAGCAATATTTAAATGAAATATATTTCAATATAATATTTGTTAATTATATTTTGTGACTGAAATAAACTGTGTAATAATTATTATAATAACAACTTTCTTATAAATAAAGATCACTTACTAAAGTTCTTTGTAGAATAGATTTGTCGTCACTGAAATCAACGTCAGCAACAGATGCAATTGCTTCGCGTAGTTCTTTCGTGTCTTTTGTGTCTTTGTACTCGCTCTTCACCTTTGGTTTGCCATAATGAGATTGCAGTCTTGCATATTCATCGGGGCAGAGTCTTTTCCAGAGGTAGTAGAATTGCACGCATTGTTTAGCGGACTTGGTGCCGATTTCCCGGGATATGCCAGAAAAGTCTTTGTTATATTTTAACAGGCTTTGATAAAAAGCGTTTATTTCGTTCGTCGTCCAGCGATCTGATTCATGGTATTCGTACGATAATAGAGGGTGATCCGCTGACAATGCTGGCGTCGGTTTCATAAGCTGTAGCATCGCTTCCTGTAAGAAAAAAGAGAAACAGATTTGAGAAATATGAAAATAGGATAGAGAAACAAAAAAGACCATATATCCGTAATAAAATCTTACACGAATATTTCCTTTACACATATGCAAGAGATGAAATGCGTATTCCTTGTTTCTGCCGCCGCCGGGAATTCCAGCGCAACATGCGAATTGCAGGTACATTTCAACTATAATGTATAATATTAATTCATTAATTTATTATTTATTGTGATAAATGCAAGGAAAAATAAAAAAGTGATTGCTTATGCGTTACATACTTTCATTGGTGGTGAGTGTATCACAGATTCCTGGGTCCCAAAGCAGATTATCGGCTTCTGGCCCACCTCTCCCTCGGTCGCCAAGACACCCAATTTGTGGTATCGTGGCCTGGTATCGATTACCAATATTTATTCGAGGTGGAGGTACGTCATTTCCTTGCGAGTCATCTGAGCTGAAATCAGAGTCACGCTCGTATTGATGGAGTCTGGCGTAAAGTCCTGGTCCAGGTCGAGAAGGGTTTAAAATTGGAGGTGGAGTGTAACTGCTGTCCCAATGTCTGTCACAAGCTCTTCGCAGTCTCGATGGATATGGGTGAGAATTGTTTAATCCATGCGAATCTAAACGTGGTTTCTTCCGGCAATACTTCGCCGGGCTACTAGTAGTTGAAATGCTGGTAGGGCTTAGAAAAATGTCTTGTTCATCAAGCATTTCCTCTTTTATTTGTTCTATTGGGATGGGCAAGTTACATTTCCCAGCAGGTTTGTGTTTCAATACATGGTTATTATTTTGCACTGTTGTTTGATTCGCTTGAATTAGAAACTTTGTTGGATTAATTGCTTGTTGAATTTGATTGTTTTGCTGAAAATGGCGAGGATCTGGTGAATTCAGGACTGAGTTAGCATCATTTTCGACTTTCGGCGCTGCTAATCTGATTTCTTTTCGGAAGGTTAAATTTCCGGGATTTAGATTTGATGAGCCAGTTTGTACGAAAACATTTGTCTTTGGCAATCCTGTTGGCGTTTGAGTTTGAATGATTTTAAATTCGCCGTTATTATCGACAACGATACCAGCCAGATGACCGTTACCTAAACTAAAGTCTACTAAATTTTGACTTGTTATAAGTTTATACGACTGAAACTCAAATCTTCTACGTCCGGTAGCAAAATCCTTTGGGCTGGAAGATAGAAGTGGGTCTTCTGAATTTGGCATCATCTGATTTTGTAAGGTTTGGTGTGGTGACACCGGAAATGTTGTAGTGGAAAAATTTGCAGGTCCAGGTGATGGTACAGAAGATGGGGGAAGAGATGATAATGGTGATGGTGCTGGTGTGGCAGACAGTGGACTTGGCAGTGGTGAGTGAGCATTTGGTGACGCGGACCCATACAAGTCGGTTGTGTCTGCCTCGCTTTCACCTGGAAGGACTTCACTTAGAGCTTCTTCTACAGCGGCTGCGGAAGACATGGTGGTCGTATAAAAGGCTGCAGAAATTGGTGATGACACTGGTCTTAATGGTTCAGAATCATCTTGCGGACTTAATAGAGGTAAAGTGCCAGACAGTAGACCTTCTTGACTAGCTGGAGGTGTTGGATAAGTGAAACTAGGACTATCATGTCGGGTAAGTGGTGAGGCTAGCGGTGATTGCGCTGCTATCGTATGTGGACTCTCAGTATATTGAGCTCCATAAGTACTGAACTCTGCCAACGAATCAGGTAATGGTGAATTCACCAAAGCTTGGAGATCGGGATTAACTGTATGTTGAGAGGTATAACGATCTTCTAAAGCTATGTCTTGTAGTTGTTCGGTCGGCGATTGTTCTTGCCCTAAAAGGTTTGTTGTCTGAAACTAAAACATTGAAATGATTAAATAAAGTAATTAAGTTAAAGTATTAATACATTTATTATTAATCAGGCGATCAAAATCATTTTAGATATATTTTTTGTTGTTCATATTAAATTTATTGTTTGTATTATTACGATAATAGCAACTTAGTAATATAACATACAATTTGCATAAATCTGTTTAAGTAAAATAAGTTGGTAAGTAGGATAATAACATAAATTATAGCATTACATGTATTATATATTACATAAGCTTTAAAATGAACAGTTTAAACACTCACCATATAAAATATTGAATTTATTAATCTTTATATTTTTTAAAGTCATGAACATTGTTTTGTATATAAAAAATTTTAAATAAAATATGAATAAAGTCACAAAAAGAATACTATAGTTTATAGTTTATATGTATAAATGGACAAAAATTATAACACTAGAAAATTATAAATACTTCTCTTTATTGGAATAAAATTTATAAAATATTTAATTGTTTTATTAATTAATTTAATATATTTAATAAATTCCCTAAATCTATATCCACAGAATTAACAATTTAATTTATTTTAAAATCATTTTACATTTTTATGCTGACATTTTTTATACAACAGTAATTTTAGGATTATTTTATTATACGGTTAATTAACCGACTTATGCATCAGAATTAATTATTGTTTATTGTATTTTATATATAGAATGTTTATATAAGAAAATTGATTATATGAATTGCAATAATGAAATCGTTAATGTTCATTAATGTTCTGAAATTATTTATTGTGAATTAATTTTATTCAGGGTTACAAATATTAGCTTTGTATTGTAAATAATAATTTGTAAATAATAAATGATTAATAGTAAAAGAATAGGTATTATGTTTTACTTCCGTTTAAATGTATATATATAAAAGAAAGAGATATATTTTAAGTGATACTTACTTGAATTGTATCTAGTTGAGCTGTATGCAACAGTACACCATCAGGCATAGCTGTTACCTGTTGGAATACTTCATCCTGCAAACTTGGACTGAAATAACCACCATCCTCAGAATATCCTGTCATTGCAAAGTTTTCTGTAACTGTTGCCGATTGCTGCATTTGGCTTTGGTTATGATTTTGTGATTGTTGTTGAGCATTTGGCTGTTGTACGGGAGCTTGATAAGTTAGTTGAAGTTTCTGAGTGGCATCAGATGGTCGTTTCACAGCCATTTTAGTAGTACCCTGAGTAAAAAGAAATTTGTTTATAAACAGTAATCAAAAGGAAAAAAGCAACATTATGAATTTAATAATTTGAATTGTACTTTAAGTATCATATCTGCCAAAGCTTGCGCCTGGGCTTGTGTTTGAGCTTCTTGCAATTGTTTCTGTACAGATGCAGTCCCTGTAATAGTTACGTTTGGTTGACGGAAGTGCTCATTATCTTGAATACGTCGAATTTTGTCTCCCGATGACAGGGGCGGCGGTGCAGGCACTGCAAAACTGGTTTTGCCAATAACATGTGACGTTCCGTCATTTTGGGATGTTAACGTACTGGTGTTAGTTCTTGATTGGGTAGTATGTGCATCGGCAGCTTTGAAAAAACGAAAATATGATTGAAAAAAATAATAAATAATTATTTTTATATTTCAATATAAATTTATAAGATGAATTTCTGATACAAATATGGTCAAGAAATAAACCTATTTCATTCCATGCTCACCTGTAGTTCGCTTTTGAATAATTTTCTCTTCAATTAAAGCTCTCACACTGACTGATGCCGTTTGCAATGGTGGACCGACAACTTCTTTCTTTTCTGCTTTTTTGTTTTCTGCATCCTGAAATCGGCAAAAAGAGTATTAATATTAATCACGTAATTATCCAGGTTCAAGAAATTTCGCAAACGAAGCGCGTATTTACGAAATTGTTATTTGGACGTCTAGTTATAGGTCCGATGCATAGAGAGAGCAAATTGATGCCTTGAGTATTACTGAAATTAGCGTTGGCTGATCACTAAGCGCATATAATTGAAATGCTATTCAATTATCTGATGACGTAACCTCTGGCGAATGAGATACTTCCATTCTAAGTGATCAACAGTGATCTTCATATTACTATTACAAATGATAGCATGCATAAAAGAATACCTTGTAACCCGAATCTTAAAACTTAATTAAAGAACGGGCAGATTAAATTGAAAATAATTAATTTGTTTTAAATCGATCATTTGTAATCATAAAAGCGAGCGAGTGAATGACTCAAAGAAGAATAAAAAGAAACAGAATTAGTGTTAGTAGGAGAAAGGAGTAAAAGAAGGAAGTAGATATAAAAAAACAAGACGGGCGAAGTTTTCCGTGTTCTTGTTCGAACTTAAATAAATTGTTGGAAACTCATGATTGTTCTCCATTTGAAATTGAAGAGGGAAGCAAAGATTGAAGAACTGTTCGAGTGGCAACGAACGGCATAGCTCGGTTCGATGAAAGCGTAAATGCTTGCACGATTGTCATGACGAAGACTCAAGTATAACCAGTCAGATTCAATCTGCATAATGGAGAAAGCTGGGAACAATGTTTGCGCAAGAGTTTCTATCTGCGAATTGGTCGAGACTTTAGGATCGAGAAGAAAGAGATTGTTAATGGATTCGCGTTCGATTCAATCGTATTTCAGCCCCGTCCCGTTTTTCCGGCCAATCGTTGCGATCTATTTATCTATATATGCAGGAATTCGCGTAATCGACGATTTGCATCGCCCGGCAGGACTCAAACAATTTTAAAAGCGTGTTTCCTTTACCTTCCTATAATACCCGCCATGCAATCTCATGTGACCGTTCAGGGCCGGGATGTTTTTGAATTTACGATGACAGAGGTTGCATTCGACAGGTTTGGGTTCGCCCAGGGATTTATTATTAGACGATGCAACTGTATTTGGCGATGCAGAATTCGCAGGACCAGGACTGCCTTTGCTGGCATTTCCATTGCTAGGTGAATTGGCTTGTTGTTGCTGTTGCTGTTGTTGTTGCTGCTGCGCTTGCTGTTGCACTTGTTGGCTCTGCTGCTGTTGCTGCTGTAATTTGAGAAGATATTGATTAATTTCTCAAATAAGGCACAATGAACGTTGCGTTTGAAATACATATTCTATTATAATGTCTTATTAATGTACTCGTAACAGCATTAAATGATAAATATAATGTACTAAAAAAGAGATAACGAGCGTTAAATAAAACCGTCCGTTTTATGTGACAAGTACGTATAATAAAATACTGATCACGTTCGTCATTTGTAATTTGCCTTATCAAAGGCGGAAAGTTGATGCGTGTCTTTTGCTCGAGCCTTCGCAGTCTTAACTTTAAAACACTGCAACCTTTCATTCATATCACCACGTTATTCGTACCGGTATCCGGTGAAATTACTCTTCGAAACTCGAGCGATAATAATATGGTAAAGTAGAATGCGAAATTCCAACTGCTCGGCGAAATCTTTGAGGTGATGATAAGAAGACGTAAGGGGACTCACGTCTGACAGTCATTGTGCGAGCAGAACTAGTACTTCATTGAAGAGAAATTACTGGCTGTGGATAGAGAACCTACGTCATAATTCTCCTTGCTAATTTCTCTGCGAGAGAAGAGAGTACGAGGTAAACCATTTAAGTGTGAATGCTATTTAAAAATGAATACTTATTCGTCTCTGTCAGTTGACTGCGTCGTACTTATATATATATATATATTCTCGACAATTTATTAGGTGCATTGCGACTGGTCTGTTCTTATTGCGTCGGATTCCGCAGAATTAGAAAATGGTCGCGCATTCAATAGCGTATTTTAATTCGCGTTCGCTAATTATTTATTTCACGATAATTACACCAACGCGCACGACCGAAATTATATAATATTCGTCAAAGGCGGCTTCGTTTTGTATTCAACATTCGTTCCATCGCGTTTCATTTTTACATCTCGTGTTTTATGCAAAGCAGTTTTCTCGGAGGCCGATGATAAAGCAACATAGTCGAATTACACTGAAAGCTGCAATCCGCAAGACACCGCGCCGGCTACGGCCTTATATATTTCTGCATCATACAGTAATTCGAACAAGCGCCAATGGAATACGGGCAAGAATAAAATACATATAGGGATCTTTATGACCCGAGTCGCTCAGTAGAGTTATGACTTGCGGCTGGCTCTGGTATCTGCGATTAAATTAGAACAATGTTTGCGCACATCCTTTTAGCTCCTTCGACTACTCCTGGTCGTATGTACATTAACTGTAGTAATTTCATTACTTTGTGTTTATTCGGACCAAATATTGAATCTGTAACATTTGATTTACCGTGGATCATATGTTTATACTTTACACAAATTAGACGTTCCGACGTGGTAATACATTAATCCCCGGATCCTTGGTTCAAACCGAATTAAAATTATGTTGATGAGTTTTTCAATGCAAGCGCGTTATTGTAATATCAGCGTTCGAAGGCGAAGAATATTGATGTGTACTTTAGAATTGCTTTACAAATTTGATCATTTCAACATTCGACTTTTGTGTTACAGCATAATGGAATATAATTTATTTCGACGCGCAACGCGATTATTTATAATTACGAAAGCGACGGATGAAAAAATATTTATTGCTCCGCTGCTGAGCTGGCGATTCGTGTACACCGTGCATCCATGGTTAATGATGAACAGCGGTGTTCATTCGAATAGTTAATAAAATTATTATTATTGTATTATTATAATTATTAAATTATAAATTACATAGCGATAAGACATTGACGCGTTGCAACGAGTGACGGGCA
>JABFQC010005129.1:0-11944 GCA_022817085.1 Psilanteris sp. ZL-2020 | reverse complement strand
AATGTATCAGACATGATACAAACTTGATCATAAATAGTCCAATTTATTTGATCAAATTTGATCAAACATGTATAATCATGATTTCATAAGTTTTGATCAATATTTTATACATTTTTTTTTACTCGGGTAGTTAATACAAATTACGATAAATATATATAAACATGTGATAAATTATTATTAAAACTTGCTGGGAGCTTATAGTGATGATCTTTAACATTAATTGATACTTCTATTACATTTTCGTATATTTATCCTACATGTTATTATCTAGTTTAGAAAATTTAGAAGACCATTTTTTTTTCAATTTAAACAAGTGGTGGTGTAAGTGAATTTATGTGTGAATATTAATTCTATAATAGTATTAAATTATAATTGATAATATTACGAAGTTATATTAATAGATAATAATTTCTAAATTGAAAAAAATGTATACAATATATATTATATTATTAATAGATAACGCTAATTTAAATAATATATCAATAAAACTTTTAACTTGTATTCATCAATTAATGAATGTTAATAAATATAAATAACTATAGATATCTTTTCATTTACAAATTCAAGTCTAAACAAGTCCTTGCGCGCATATATATTAACAGATCGAAATATATACATACATTATATATCAATTCGTAGATAGTTGTAAGATTGTATTTTATTACTTGTGAGAAATTTCTGTTTGTGTCTGTTAACCAACGTTAATGCACTCATTAAACCGTAGAAAATACAACTAAACTGGCTTACGGATTAATAATAAATCGTTATACGGTTATTATTCAATATTGTTCGATTATTAATTAATTAAATTAATTTGCGCAAATAATTTATTAAAAGAATTAATGACTTTCGAAAAAATATTATTTCTGCTGTTATATTTATTACTCTTCACATCTTAACATAATTAGTTTTTACTTTATATTATATTTACATAACAAACTGAATTGGATTTCGATGTATTAAATAATATATATTTGGTATAATTTTTTCTAAAAAATTCAGTATCAAATTTAAAATATTTTTATTTCAATGATCGAACATGACAACGTCTGCTTCACCTGCAAATGACTCAAACCAAATTATCTAAAAAAAATATCGCGATTGTTTTGAATCAATACAAGAAGAACCGTATCGAATTTTTTGCATAAAATATGCGTCGTGCGATGTTCGGCAACGGTTTGCATCGCGGTTGCGAACTCAGCAACCTGCAAACTGCAGCGAAAATTAACTCAGCCGGAATCGCGCTTTCGGGAAACAATTCGCCGGATATCGAAATGTCGCGTAAAAAGCCGCAACGCGTTAATTGGAGAAGCGAGCCGGCGACTAGATTCGCTCGATGAGATTAAGGTGCAACGCTGCGCGCGCACAAAGGAAGAGCACGAAAATCTCACGTTAATTAATCAGGGCGAAATTTCGCACATGCTGAGGATTCGCACGGCTCGCACGAAAGAGAAAACGTGACCGATAATAAAGCGGCAGCGGTCTTTTCTCTTGGCTCCGGGCGTCGAAATCGAGTCGACCTGAGCGGGTGGGGACGGGGGGGGGGGGGAATTTCACGGATCGTGAGATCGAAGATTCGCGTACTCCCGGAGCAATGTGACAGTCGTTTAAACACAAAGCGCGTTCCATCCCGCGGCCCCGGGCACCAGCAATTAATTCTCGTTCATTTGTAGCGCGCGTGATTTATGGTTGCAGCGTCACTTCGCAAGTCGTCGAACGCGATGATTAATCGCACCGACGATGCGTTATCAAAGGACCGTTTTTCCATTAAGTGGATGGGTTTTCTTTTTGAGCGCGCAAGGGTTGGGTTGCGGTGTATTTCAACTCGGCAAACCCATGGGGACAAATCCTGGTCGAGAACGAGTCGCGGACGAAATGGAAAAAAATTATTATCTTGAGCCGAGAAAATTTCTCTTAAATGAAGAAACTTTTTCTTGAGTCAATAATGTATAATTTTTGTGCAGTTAGAAACTGCGATTTAATTAGGTATTAAAATGTTTTATTTTCCGTCGTGTTTCATTATTCGAGTTGCTTAGAAAGTTTTAAAAATAATATTAGAAAATTTGCTAAACGATTTGGAAGACGAATGCATCCAGAATGAATTTATTAAACATTGTTATTAAATTTAATATGCTGCGCAAAGTGGAAAACATTTCGCAGTTTGAGTCGCTTTTATGTTTACTTTGGTGAGCGTATAGTACTCTAAATAGTCGTTAAGAGATGTATTTAAAAGTACCAGTAACTTCAGCAGCAATCATCAGAACCGTATCTACTTTGTAAATATTCCGCGCTTTTGATTTTTATCAGACAAAATTTAAGAGTGATTCGTTGACTTTTATCTTCGCGTGGTATCTTTAGCAAATTAAATTTCACTTCTTCATTTACATAACCGGGACATCATAATATGCATACAATTTCTAAATCGTTTGTAGATGAAAAATGCGCGCATGTTTGTGTGCATAAAATGAAAAATAACAGAAAAGATAACGACACGGTTACAAACAAATTGAATAACAAATTTTGCTTCATTATTATCAAACTAAACGTTCATTTTCCTTTAATACGTCTGTCCTTATAATTTACAACCCATACTTTGTCAAAACATAAATACGATAATACAAAAACAGACGTTAATGAACAAAAAAATGCCAAAGCAAAATGAATTTTTTTATTAAAAAACGTCAATAATAAACCTTTAAAAACAAACCACAACGCCATCCTTACAATACAACGATTATATTTGCATTAACAAACTCGTAATTCAATGTTTATTTTCATTCACCGTCATTCGACCTTGCGCTCGACAACGTAAACAAATACAATTCATCTAGTTTACAAACAACGAACTGCGCCACCCGCGTCCCGACGCAACTTTTACTTTCAATATCCACGAAACAAATCCAACCCAGTACGTTTGAAGTGAAATTTAAAAAAATCACCAAAATCGGAACCGCGTCTAAGGGATCCTAGCGCGAAGTTAACGTGCCGAGTAGAAAGCGCTCGTGCGCTGTCCTTAGACCCCGGCACCGGACTCTCACTGCAGATTTCCTGCAATCGACCTACCGACCGATCGATGGCGATGAAAGTGATACGCTAATAATCGCCGTGGCATAGTTTTACGAGAGACGCGCACAAAACTTCAAAAATCTTGGCGCGTTTGTTGAAGCGAGTCTTCGGTCGTCGCGCCATTCGCTTCGTTAATAAAGCCAATTAGCGGCCGACTACTTCGTTCCGCCAGATATATCGTTTAATTGACGAACTCGTGAGCGCGCAATTTGATTGCCGCGGATCGGCTCGACTTGGACCGGTCGTGCGAATGTGCCCGCGAGCCATGCCAGGGAAACGCTTGCTTTCTGACAGTGTGAGAATTTTCTTGTGGGATTGTCGTGGAAATCTGTTGCGGCGCTGCATTTGTTTACCTATGGTATTTACGGGCTGATGCTTTTTTCGTCATTCGTAGCACCCCGAACTGCTGCTTTTACCGACCGAGTGTCGTCGATTGACTTCAATTTTATATTTATATATCAGAAGTAAACATTACATACGCGTGACCTTGAATTTTTATTTCTTCAAATTAGTGCACTGAGAGAAATTTGGTAGTAAAAATTAGCATGAATAATGGTAATTGAGCATTACGACTGAAAAATTATAATTTTTCACATGTTTTGTGTTAAAATCTTGGAGAAAATATGTTAAAAATCTTACATATAACACAAAAAGTGTTATAAAATCGCACAAAAAATGGTAAAAATTAACACGAAACATGTTAAAAATTATCACTTTTCAATCGTATTGCTCAATTACCATTATTCATGCTAATTTTTACTATAAAATTTCTCTCAGTGTGCGATGCGTGTTTACAAACAGCTGCTTCTATTTAACACTGAAATTATGTAAACAAAACGACTGCGCCACCCGACGATGGTTGTCAACAACTTTCCAGTTTTCACCAGAACTCGAGTTCGGTGTTGACTGGTGTTAAATTTTTCCTTGCAAAAAGTAGTAAAATTGATTACAGGTAAAACTCGCGCGTTTGGTATTTACAAACGACAAACCAATAGTAAAAACTCTGCCGGTGTAATATTAATTTCACGTTAATGCTTCACGTTTCGCATTAAAAAGCAATACATTTCATCAATTTATTCGCATTTCTTGCACCACCGACAGATTATATTAACCTTTTCTAATATTTCAATCATAATTCCGCGATTATTGAATTTTTACCGCGTCCAATGAACTTAATCAATGATCAACTCTTAACTCAGCGCTAAGAAAGTTTCTCTTATTGCAGACTTTTTATACACGTGGCTTACGACGAAATGACAATATCGCGCAAATAAATTTGTTTTAGCTCGCATGAAAAATAGAAAGGAGAAAGTTCTGTGTTGATTTAAAATGAAATAAAATCCGCGACGAGTGACGTCGGTTTGTTTCCTCGCGAAGATAAAAACGCGCTTTTCAAACATCGACGTGCAATTTTCCGCGCAATTTTCTGCCCTCGAAAAAGCACCATCGCCGAGTCAATGGAAGGAAGCAACGATATGACTTAATAGCACATTTCGCGAGCGATTTCCGCAATTGATCGAAGCCGTCGGCAAAATCAACGCGACGTTCCGAACTTATAATTGTGCGGACCGGCGGAATCCATCGCAATTTTGCATGGCCTTTTTTCCCTTCGTTTACAGTTAGCTCGACGTCGTCGCGCAATCATAATAAAACTGACTGACCCACTCGGAAAAATGGACGCGCGACCCAACGGAAATAAAAGCCCGAACGTTATGCAATTGCCGCGGAGCCAATCATCCCGGCACGCCGGTGCCAATACGTCGATTGGCGCGCAAAAAAAAATCAAGACCGCGTTTCTCTCCGCATCTCGATATTAACTAATAAGTAATTTTCCGTTAATCGCATAAACACGTTTTATCATTACGAGCAAAAAGCCGCGCAGAAATGCGCGCTGCGTCCCGCGCGATAGCATCGAACCAATCGCGCCAATTTTCTTATTATCGAGAAAGCAGATACGCGTTTTCTGCGATAAATTTGCGGCCAGCCAACCGCGGAGGTGGCTTTTTTCGCCGTTAAATCAACGCCATTGATATCTCAATAAAGCAACAAAAATGCCGCTAAGTTAATGCCACACTTCCGTCTCGATCCACCTCTCGAGGACTACCGTTCGCGCAGTTTTTCTTTTTCTTTTTTTTTTCTTTTTTAGATCATTTCAAGGGCGAGTTCTAGTTACGAAAACTAAAGACCGCATGACTCGGTAATTTTAAGGTCAAAGTTTTGGTCCTCTTTGAGGTTTGAGGTGCGGTTTTGAGAAATGTTGGTGAACAGCATTCTGAAAAATATGTTCCACATGATTTGACTCTCGGTTCAATGGATTTTAACCTTGACCTTAACCTTTTATATAAATATCTAAAAAAAATGCCTACTAAATACATGTGCAGTGTTCTTCACTGTCGACCATATTTGTTGTAAAAAGTCTATGATTTGTGTGTTTTGGCCATAATTTAATAACGGTCAAGCAATATGCAAACCATAAAAAATGACGTCGTTGTGATTACCATAAAAGTTTTGATTATTTTTTTTTCGTCCTCGCATCAAACGAAACTTGATCCATATTAATGTTTTATTAATACCCTCTCGTAAACTTTCTACAAAATCAAAAGGATTAGTTAAACTGCGTTCTTTTTTATTTTATCTTTGTTTTTTCTTCTCCAGCGTGTATCTATGAAAAATAGTCGGTCTTTCATTTTGTAAGTCGAAATGAAATATTCGAGTTTGGTGAATGATAATAAAGCATATGTTATAATATGTCGGAAATTATGGGTTCGCCATTATTTAAGAGGTGGCATAACAAATTAGTCGCTATTCATTGTGGGAGTATAGAAACGTAGCTTTCGAGTTATGCGAATACCAGTTTATTTCGTCCGACGACTAAGCAAATACCGCCAGACATTCGAAGGTGTATTATAAATAATTCAAATCACGATGTCAATCAAATCATGATAAGTGATGCGCAGATTAATATCACACGGAACCGCACAAGCGCTACTTCGTTTTTCGATTTCTGTAATTACCTCGCTTTAAAAATCATTCTTGTGGGTCAGTGGTACAGATCAAAAGTAGAAAGTCTATTTATTTGTAATATATTTCAATTTTCTGCATAAAAGCACTCGCCGCGGAACGTTCCCATTCAAATGTTTCCGGTCTTGGCGTCTACATATATATGGATTTCCAGTGGAATAACAATTTGCAAACAATTTTCACAAAAATTAATAAAGAAACATGTTGTATAAATTTTTGATAATATATACAAAAAAGATAAGTTTTTGATCGCATAATAATTTAAAGTTGCAAACTTTAAAACTTTTAATTTTAAAAAACAATTTGAATAAGAAATTTACTTCACGAGTCGTTTATTTGGAATTTCAATTTAAGCGGATCAAAGAATCATTTGCAACTTGGAAATGAATTTAAAGATAAATGTTCAGTATACTTACAAACAAAATGTAATATTATATATATAATATATTTATAACTTATAATTATATAGTTTTGTAGGAACTTTTAGTGACTATTTTAATAATTATATAATAATAAATGAAAAAATGTCTAAAGAATCAAAAGATTCTTTTCAAAATCGAATTGATCCAAACTATTGTTTGAAAAATGATGAAAAATAAAAAAGTGTTTATTTCAAAAACTCACCTTTGTTCGATTGAGGGGATTAGAAAAGTCCCAACCGGGAGCCACGAAAAGGTATCCACACTTCGAAACTTTTCTGGTAGCCTGTAACAAAGAAATAGTTTCGGATTAATTAATTTGTCGAAAAAATCCGATCACGTGAACTCGACAAAATAGCTATAAACATTGAGTATTCATCGCGCTCTTAGGACACGATTCGTCGGTTGTAAACTTGGCAGAGTTCGAGTGTGCCTTTTAACCAAAGCCACTCGGCGAAATCATGAGTTTTGAAACGAGTTTGATACAAATTACCCGCAGACGTCAAAAGAATTCGTGACAGAATTTATGAACTAATTGAATTTGAATATTTGAAATAGCGAAACTTTTCGCCCGCCTAATTAATTGTAATGGAGGGGCAGGATTTATGAAATCGTGGACAACGAATTCAATTAAAGATAATTCGCAGTATTGTGACCTCGATGGCAGTAGAAAAAGTGGCTCGGCTTGTTAATTCCAACTTTAATTTTTACATTTTAAGAGAATAACGCGTTTGCATTTATATTTAAAATTCATATTCTCTAATTTAACCTAACGATCAGAAAAACGGTCATTTCATTTTCTTATTGCCGCAGGAAATAAGTTCTTTTTACACCAGGAAGAAGAGATTTGAAGAGGTATTTAAAGTTTCCTGTCACAGCAAAATTTGTTCTCTTCGGATCTCGCATAAGAAAAATGATCTTCCCCACACCATCCCAAAGCGCCGTTTAATTCGTCCAAATATATATAAATGGATTGCAACTACCTGCGCAGAACGCCTTGTTTGCGGCGCCTCGCGTTCCAACTTCCTGCGCTTTTTTTCGCAATTAAATTTACGCGCGAACTTTTTCACTACCGCAAAGTACCAGCGGGTCCACCAATTTATATAAATCTGCTCCGTTCCGTTCCGTTTGTCTCGGTTAACGACATGCGCTGACCATGCGTACGCGCATGCGAAACAGCGCGGCGAACACGCGACGCGCCGGGGTCGGTGCATGAAACAAGGCGCCGGGTATACAACTTTTCTGTTCTCACGTCTATTGTGTTTGCTTAGATGCCAGCGTGGAGCGCGTGTATCTCAAACACATCCTTTATTGAAATTCATCAGCGACTCCACGGACGAGGACTTGAAAATAAAATGCGCCGCGTATAATGATAATTTACGTCGACGGAGAAAGAGGATGGGACAAAAAATGCGACTTCACAAATTACACCGGCAAGAGGAGTATCCTGCGCCTGCGCGAGATGTATAATGATCGTAACTGTAAATTATGTTTATGCCCGGCGCAGGGTCCGCTTCGAATTTGTATCGACAATACTTTACGTACGTCATAAACGGATTTACGGCGGAATCAAACGCGACGATTCGCCAATCTTTATCATATCTTTGTGGCCCGAAGACAAAAACGAAACACTGCTGGACGGTTGCTGATTTACGCCCGCAGCGAGGAAAAACTTTGAAAACACGAAAGACTAGTTTTCGTAGTGTCAGACGAAGACAATATTGTCTTGGCCGACGAGGGAACGTTTACCCAAGTGATTTCTTATCTGCTTTACTCGTCGATTAGTACGGATCAGCTCTTGGTCGATTTGAACCATACTTCGTATATGCAGCTCTGTTAACAATATATTTATATTGTATCGAATTCAGACAAACTGATTACTAACTGATTGAAAACGATAGAAATTCTTTAGGTCGACAACTAATGTGACTGTAACCAAAGATGTATTACTACCAAATTCAGTTTTTGAATGATTTTAAGTGAAATTTTCAATTTTCGTTATTTTCGCGAAAATTGATTAATATATATGCATACAAAGACTATTGCTTGACAATAGGCAAAACTTATATACTAACTGCAGTAATATAGTAAATTCGGTTGAAAAAACAGAATTTTAGCCCTTCTTGTCAAAATCGACATTTATATATATATTCTGATTACACGACCAATCATTTGTTGTTGGTCGAGGACTTAATTACTCAAAAATCCTGACAGGATATTACGTAACGCTGGTCGTTGGAAGAAGAAGCGACAAAAAGTGCATTAAGAAATCCATATTCATAAACTTCCCATCGTTCTGACGAAACGAAAATATACAAAAATTCGTTTCCGCGCTGTCGAAACGCCGTAGACGCATCAGCTATTGTTACGACAGTTCGTTTTGCAATGCATATCCACGAGAAGCGTTTCGAAAACTAGCAGATCTTTTGAAGCGTGCGTTGATGTGTGTCTGACGGTGTTGTTGGCTGCAAAGACAATGAGAGGATTCAGACGCAGGATGAACTTCGCGATCCGAGACAAAGTTTTGTTTTTCCATTTTTTAACCTTCCCTTTTTCTCTCCCGAGCGCGCAAAAAGTCGCTAAACAGTTACGACGTTTGAACACAAACTTTGGCAGCAACCGCGTAGTTGGTTGCGTCGGCGAGTGGAATTCACGGGAATTCGCGAGTCGCGTAAAAGTGCTTTTTGGTTTCGCCAGACGAATCGCCGAGCGAGGTGCGCTCGGGCAAAGTGACGTGTGCGGGCACGCGCATCACTTTCGCTCGTTATGAAAGCTGCAACCGCCGAGAGAAGCGCGCGGAGGAACGCGCACGCACACATCAACGCGACTCGGGCATTAAACGAGTTTCTCGCGAGTCCGGTCGACGGGACACGGGAGGAGCTACGCCGTCGGCGTTTTTTCCGTCGCGACGTGCCACGAAGACAAAACTGCGCCTTATAACAATCAATTCTAGGACGTCCAATACCGGCGGTTTTTCGTCCGCTCATTACGCCGTAAACGCACGCCCCGATCAACTTTTTCGCTGCGCCGTTTACGTGCTTGTTATTCGAGCGCAATCATAGAGAAAAGACGAACCGCTATGCCAGCGGAAAACCTGCCCCATTTGCTTCGTCGCCGCGTACTGAAAATCTAATGATGGAAAGCAGCCGCGTCTATGATTCATCTCTAGGGGGAAAAGTGCCGCTTTTCTGTTGTCAAAAGTGTATCGTATTAAGTAGAAAAAACGACATCTAAATAGTCCACGTCGCGCACCGAACGCAGACGGACTGGATGCGATTTTAATTAATTACTTCCCTCGGGAGAAAAGCAAGAAAAAGTACACCCGACTATTGAATGCGTAACTTTTGTTCCGTCGGTTTCGCCGCTCGAAAACACGTTTGAAACGCGACGCGGAGTTGGTTTTAGTCGCCGCGGTAATTATACAATTATATTGCACTTTTGAAACGATTACGTAAACAAATTCTTCGAATGATATCGCCATTAAGAGTCCACTTTTGTCGGACAATTTTTCGTCGGCGCACAAGATGCGTTTGCGCGATTTGCGCACACGCGCGCATTTGCGTTCGCGGCGCGGAACATCCGCAGTTTTTGTCGCGGTTGAAAGACGACGGGTATGATTGAAGAGACGACGAATGATTATTAATGCGGAATAGAAAAGAGCCTGGTGATAGATGGCTGAGCCGAGCGAGGCTACGAAAAGGGCGACGACGAGACTCTACGTGACTCGTCACGCGTCCGAGACTCCGCGACGCGGCTAGTTAGTCCGCGCCAGTTATCACTGATTAATGACAATTTCATTCGGCGGCCGGTCAAAAGAAACCGCTGATGATTATTCAAGATCCTTTTCATTTTAGTTTCGCATTTTTGCTCGTTTTTGCCGTCCGTTTTTTTTCATTTTCTTTAATTTTTTGTTTGTTTGTTTTTTTTCTATTTGCTTTTTTTATTCCACCTATTCGCCAGACGACGATCAGTTTCAAATTTCGTCGCAATTTATTATCGTCGATACGAGTTTGTTGATTCATACAAAATGCGTCTGCGGCGTTTGACAGGCTCAAAACTTCTGCCGTCTCCTAGGACGCATTCCGCGGCGCATTATCCAATCCCGAGAGTTTGAAATTCATTTAACCGGACTAACTGATTCGTTCGCAAATGGAAAACGGATTAGAGGAAATTGGTCATCGCGAGATATGTAATCTCGCGCAACCTATGCTACGATCCCAGTATCGTTAAGCCGCGGACCAATCAAAACTAAGCGCCTTTCTTAAATAACCGATTGCGACGTATCAATTCAGCGATCTACTTTTACGCACGCGAGTTATCGTGCGGATTAATCGGAATTTTCGTGACAAAAATTGTGATGCTCTATTTAACGGGGTTTCCGTCCGGTGCGATTTCCTGCGGTATGTCATTAATGAGGTGAATTGGCTTCCGGAGTAGCCGATCGGCGAGCTGACGATCGACATTCGCAACGCCGAACAATCGAAATATCGTTTTGAAACGTAGCGGAAATTAATCGAATAAATCGATTTGGATTTTTTAACTCGACTCTGCGTGTAATCGAAGTCGAACGAGTTTGGGATCGAAACGCATTAGTGGCTCGTCGCGATCGTTTTTGTGGAGAAGATCGCCGACCTTGACTTCGTTAGGAGCAATGCTTCTCACCAATTTTTCCTGTCGCGCGATCTACAAGGTCGCCCCAGATAAACCCACGCATTCAATAATCACGAACGAGGCCGATAATTTGTGTCGCGTGGGTGTCGTCCCTGCACTCCGCGTTGCGTGCAACTTTTAACCAGCTTACCTACATGTGTAACCGTCCGAACGTATGACAACCATACGCATAGGACACACGACCTTAATCACTGCGAAATAATAAACGACGACGAAACACATTTCACGGCATTATTTTCATTCAATCGTCTCCTAATGGAGTCTGAATAATTGAACCGAATGAACCCCCGTCACATTTGCAATTGACTGTACTTGCAGCTAATTAAACCATCCGATCATAGAACTTGAACGTAAAGGCTATTTACCGATTCATATGTCGATCAAGTTATACGTGCCAGGTTAAGTCCTAACCTGCACTCTGACAGATATTTAGTAGCTGGATATGTACAATAATTATGCATGATAGAAATATCGTGACATCGTTCTTAGAACAATTGTAACACGATATGAGTATACACTTGACAGGAAATGGATGATTACGGACAAAGGTGTAGCAATTGCAGTCGTAGGAAGCGAAGATAATTGTTGCCAACTTAACAGCCGGCACAGTCCAATTCGGGCGAGAAAACGATTTCCCTCGTGCCGAACCCAAGTAGAAAATACAGAGATAAACCAATCTTTATAATCGGGCCGAGCCCGGTACGATAATGGCTAACATTAATGGGCTGCAACGTTGGGCCAATATTGGCGCAAACACTGGCTATTAT